>JACRUU010000018.1:445270-457770 GCA_030449085.1 Kryptopterus vitreolus
CGAAGGAATATCGAACATCTTCGGTTGTCTTTGTGCGCTTAGATTGGATTTATTTGTTACATTTGCTTAGTATGAAGTAGGCCAAGGTTTCTTTCTCAGACCATCTGTTTTTTGTGTGTTCTTTTTACTTTGCCAATGTGGTAAATTAGGGACAAACATAGAGAGAGTGATGTGAAATGGATTCATTTATTTCTGTGAATCGTGTGTTATACGTATTGCACAAAGAAAACTGAACTGAATCGAATCGAATATGATTCATTTGAATCATCATAATGGAACCGGCACAGCAATGCATGTCGATGGATAGATGGATAGATGGATATGGATGATGGATGATAATGGATGGATTGAATTGATAGATGATGGGATGGATGGATGGATGGATGATGGATGGATATTGATTATATGGAGGATCCTAGGCTGGATGGATAATGATGATGGATGGAGGAATCATGGATTGATGGATCTATGGATGGACTGGTGGCTATAGCTGATCTCGATGCTGATTGATGGATGGCTTGGATAGATGGCATGGCTATGGATGGATGGATGGATGGATGGTGGATGGTAGATGAGGATAGATGCTGGATCTGGCTGGCTGGCTCCTGGGCTGGAAGGGCTGGGGGATGGCTGCTGGATGATTACTCGATGGATGCTTTCTGATGGATGGATGGACTGGCTCGATGCTGATGCTCGTTGGCTTCTGGTGCTGGCTGGATGGAGTGTCTGTACTGGCCTCCTGCTGGCTGTCCTGGCTGATCCTGGCTTGCTGGCTGCTCGCTGGCTCATGATGGATGGATGCTCGCGCCTCTGCTGGTGGCTGGCTGGCTGGCTGCCTGGCTGATGGATGGATAGCTGGCTGTCTGCTGGCTTGGCTGCTGCTTCCTAGCTGGCTCTCCTGGCTGGCTGGCTGGCCTGGATGGCTTGACGACTGCTGGCTGCTGTCTGCTGCTCTCTGGCTGGCCGGGCTGCTGGCTTGCCTCCGGAGCTGCGGCTTTCTGCTGCTGGTGCTGGCAACTGCCGGCTGCTGGCTGCTCGCTTGCTGGCTGGCTGGCTCCGCTTGGCTGCGCTGCTGCTGCTGCTGCTGGCTCGCTGCTGGCTGGTGGCTGCCGTTTTTCCTCGTGCGCTGCTGCTGCCGTGCCTGGCCAGCTGTCCTCCGTCACCGCCCCCAGTGGCAGTTTTGTGGGAACAGTTTGTGGCAACAGAAACACACACGGCTGGAAAGGTCGACTGTCCCAATACTTTTGACCGACAGACGTCTGAAATTCTCCTGTTGTATGGGTGCTGCAGATTCCCTTCCTGGGCTTTTGTTATTTGTGACACAAGGTTTGTTTTGGTGCTGTTTGTTCCGGTCATAACGATGCCTGATTACCCGAATGTGTTCGCCTGTTTTGTCGTAATTCATCGGTCATATCTTTATTTATTTATTTGTTTATTTTGCGATCCTGTTTTTCTTCCTCTTCTCCCCGGCTTGTCACGCGCCTCATTAAAGTCATTAAGCGGCGCGTGGCGAGTTTACGCAAACAGGTTACTGCGACACAGTCGAGCAACAAGTACAAACATTCAGCCAAGCGAATGTTTCCTCAGACCGAACATGTGGCACTCATCCTTCTACTTCATCCATTCTATATAACCCCACCTACCATCTTATCCACCCATCCATTCTATATAACCCCACCTACCATCTTATCCACCCATCCTTTCTATATAACCCCACCTACCATCTTATCCACCCATCCATCATATCTATATAACCCCACCCCACCTACCATCTTATCCACCCATCCATTCTATACCCATCCCATCTATACCCAGCCCCACCTACCATCTTATCCACCCATCCATTCTATATAACCCCACCTACCATCTTATCCACCCATCCATTCTATATAACCCCACCTACCATCTTATCCACCCATCCATTCTATATAACCCCACCTCCCATCTTATCCACCCATCCATTCTATATAACCCCACCTACCATCTTATCCACCCTTTCTATAGTAACCCCACCTACCTCGGATCCAAACCCGCCCAACCCCCCTTATCCACCCCACCACCTACCACCCGGCGAGCGAACCCACAGACCAGCTTCTATATAACCCCCATCTTATCCACCCTATCCCCCACCCATCATCTTATCCACCCATCCATTCTATATAACCCCCCCTACCACCCGGGCTTATCCACCCCCCCTTTTATATATAACCCCACCTACCCCACCTCTTATCCACCCTTTCTATATAACCCCCCCTTTCCACCCTTTCTATATAACCCCACCTACCTTCTTATCCACCCTTTCTATATAACCCCACCTACCATCTTATCCACCCTTTCTATATAACCCCACCTACCATCTTATCCACCCTTTCTATATAACCCCACCTACCTCTTATCCACCCTTTCTATATAACCCCACCTACCTTCTTATCCACCCTTTCTATATAACCCCACCTACCTTCTTATCCACCCTTTCTATATAACCCCACCTACCTTCTTATCCACCCTTTCTATATAACCCCACCTACCTTCTTATCCACCCTTTCTATATAACCCCACCTACCTTCTTATCCACCCTTTCTATATAACCCCACCTACCTTCTTATCCACCCTTTCTATATAACCCCACCTACCTTCTTATCCACCCATCCATTCTATATAACCCCACCTACCTTCTTATCCACCCATCCATTCTATATATCCCCACCTACCATCTTATCCACCCATTCATTCTATATAACCCCACCTACCATCTTATCCACCCTTTCTATATAACCCCACCTACCATCTTATCCACCCTTTCTATATAACCCCACCTACCTTCTTATCCACCCTTTCTATCCCCCACCTACCATCTTATCCACCCATCCTTTCTATATAACCCCACCTACCATCTTATCCACCCATCCATTCTATATAACCCCACCTACCATCTTATCCACCCATCCATTCTATATAACCCCACCTACCATCTTATCCACCCATCCATTCTATATAACCCCACCTACCATCTTATCCACCCATCCATTCTATATCACCCATCCATTCTATATAACCCCACCTACCATCTTATCCACCCTTTCATCCATTCTATATAACCCCACCTACCATCTTATCCACCCATCCATTCTATATAACCCCACCCACCATCTTATCCACCCATCCATTCTATATAACCCCACCTACCATCCTTATCCACCCATCCATTCTATATAACCCCACCTACCATCTTATCCACCCTCCATTCTATATACCCCCACCTACCATCTTATCCACCCATCCATTCTATATAACCCCACCTACCATCTTATCCACCCATCCATTCTATATAACCCCACCTACCATCTTATCCACCCTTTCTATATAACCCCACCTACCTTCTTATCCACCCTTTCTATATAACCCCACCTACCTTCTTATCCACCCTTTCTATATAACCCCACCTACCTTCTTATCCACCCTTTCTATATAACCCCACCTACCATCCATCCACCCTCTATATAACCCCACCCACCATCTTATCCACCCATCCATTCTATATAACCCCACCTACCCCACCTCCATCTTATCCACCCATTTCTATATACCCCACCTATATAACCCCACCTACCATCTTATCCACCCTTTCTATATAACCCCACCTACCATCTTATCCACCCTTTCTATCTAACCCCACCTACCATCCTTATCCACCCTCCATTCTATATAACCCCACCTACCATTCTTATCCACCCATCCATTCTATATAACCCCACCCCTACCATCTTATCCACCCATCCATTCTATATAACCCCACCTACCATCTTATCCACCCATCCATTCTATATAACCCCACCCCATCCTACCATCTTCTATCCACCCATCCATTCTATATAACCCCACCTACCATCTTATCCACCCATCCATTCTATATATCCCCACCTACCATCTTATCCACCCATCCATTCTATATAACCCCACCTACCATCTTATCCACCCTTTCTATATAACCCCACCTACCATCTTATCCACCCATCCATTCTATATAACCCCACCTACCATCTTATCCACCCATCCATTCTATATAACCCCACCTACCATCTTATCCACCCTTTCTATATAACCCCACCTACCTTCTTATCCACCCTTTCTATATAACCCCACCTACCTTCTTATCCACCCTTTCTATATAACCCCACCTACCTTCTTATCCACCCTTTCTATATAACCCCACCTACCACTTATCCACCCTTTCTATCTAACCCCACCTCATCCCCCCATTCTTATCACCCACCCCATTCTATATATATCCCCACCTTTACCACCTCTTATCCACCCATCCATTCTATATTACCCCTATATACCCCACCTACCTTCACCATCTATCCCCACCTACCATTTCATATAACCCCACCTACCATCTCTTATCCCCACCCTTTCCATTCTATATAACCCCACCTACCTTTATCCATTCCCCTTATCCACCTACCATCTTATCCACCCTTTCTATATAACCCCACCTACCATCTTATCCACCCTTTCTATATAACCCCACCTACTTTTATCCACCCTTTCTATATAACCCCACCTACCTTCTTATCCACCCTTTCTATATAACCCCACCTACCTTCTTATCCACCCTTTCTATATAACCCCACCTACCTTCTTATCCACCCATCCATTCTATATATCCCCACCTACCATCTTATCCACCCATCCATTCTATATAACCCCACCTACCATCTTATCCACCCATCTCCCCATTCTATATAACCCCACCTACCATCTTATCCACCCATCCATTCTATATAACCCCACCTACCATCTTTATCCACCTACATCCATCCATCTATATAACCCCACCTACCATCTTATCCACCCATCCATTCTATCTAACCCCACCTACCATCTTATCCACCCATCCTTTCTATATAACCCCACCTACCATCTTATCCACCCATCCATTCTATATAACCCCACCTACCATCTTATCCACCCATCCACCTTCTATATTAACCCCACCTACCATTCTTATCCACCCATCCATTCTATATAACCCCACCTACCATCTTATCCACCCATCCATTCTATATAACCCCACCTACCATCTTATCCACCCATCCATTCTATATAACCCCACCTACCATCTTATCCACCCTTTCTATATAACCCCACCTACCTTCTTATCCACCCATCCATTCTATATAACCCCTCCTACCATCTTATCCACCCATCCATTCTATATTACCCCACCTACCATTTTATCCACCCATCCATTCTATATAACCCCTCCTACCATCTTATCCACCCATCCATTCTATATTACCCCACCTACCATTTTATCCACCCATCCATTCTATATAACCCCACCTACCATCTTATCCACCCATCCATTCTATATAACCCCACCTACCATCTTATCCACCCATCCATTTCTATATAACCCCACCTACCATCTTATCCACCCATCCATTCTATATAACCCCACCTACCATCTTATCCACCCATCCATTCTATATAACCCCCACCTCTTACCATCTTATCCACCCATCCACCCTTTCTATATAACCCCACCTACCATCTTATCCACCCATCCATTCTATATAACCCCACCTACCATCTTATCCACCCTCCATTCTATATAACCCCACCTACCTTCTTATCCACCCATCCATTCTATATAACCCCACCTACCATCTTATCCACCCATCCATTCTATATAACCCCACCTACCATCTTATCCACCCATTCATTCTATCTAACCCCACCTACCATCTTATCCCCCCATCCATTCTATATAACCCCACCTACCATCTTATCCACCCATCCATTCTATATAACCCCACCTACCATCTTATCCACCCTTTCTATCTAACCCCACCTACCATCTTATCCACCCATCCATTCTATATAACCCCACCTACCATCTTATCCACCCATCCATTCTATATAACCCCACCTACCATCTTATCCACCCATCCATTCTATATAACCCCACCTACCATTTTATCCACCCATCCATTCTATATAACCCCACCTACCATCTTATCCACCCATCCATTCTATATATCCCCACCTACCATCTTATCCACCCATTTTCTATATAACCCCACCTACCATCTTATCCACCCATCCATTCTATATAACCCCACCTACCATCTTATCCACCCATCCATTCTATATAACCCCACCTACCATCTTATCCACCCTTTCTATCTAACCCCACCTACCTCTTATCCACCCTTTCTATATAACCCCACCTACCATCTTATCCACCCTCCATTCTATATAACCCCACCTACCATCTTATCCACCCTTTCTATATAACCCCACCTACCTTCTTATCCACCCTTTCTATATAACCCCACCTACCTTCTTATCCACCCTTTCTATATAACCCCACCTACCTTCTTATCCACCCTTTCTATATAACCCCACCTACCTTCTTATCCACCCATCCATTCTATATATCCCCACCTACCATCTTATCCACCCATCCTTCTATCTAACCCCACCTACCATCTTATCCACCCATCCATTCTATATAACCCCACCTACCATCTTATCCACCCATCCCCACCTTTCTATATAACCCCACCTACCATCTTATCCACCCATCCATTCTATATAACCCCACCTACCATCTTATCCACCCTTTCTATCTAACCCCACCTACCATCTTATCCACCCATCCATTCTATATAACCCCACCTACCATCTTATCCACCCATCCATTCTATCTAACCCCACCTACCATCTATCCACCCATCCATTCTATATAACCCCACCTACCATCTTATCCACCCATCCATTCTATATAACCCCACCTACCATCTTATCCACCCATCCATTCTATATAACCCCACCTACCATCTTATCCACCCATCCATTCTATATAACCCCACCTACCATCTTATCCACCCTTTCTATATAACCCCACCTACCTTCTTATCCACCCATCCATTCTATATAACCCCACCTACCATCTTATCCACCCATCCATTCTATATAACCCCACCTACCATCTTATCCACCCATCCTTTCTATATAACCCCACCTACCATCTTATCCACCCTTTCTATATAACCCCACCTACCATCTTATCCACCCTTTCTATATAACCCCACCTACCATCTTATCCACCCTTTCTATCTAACCCCACCTACCATCTTATCCACCCATCCATTCTATATTACCCCACCTACCATTTTATCCACCCATCCATTCTATATAACCCCACCTACCATCTTATCCACCCTTTCTATCTAACCCCACCTACCATCTTATCCACCCATCCATTCTATATAACCCCACCTACCATCTTATCCACCCATCCATTCTATATAACCCCACCTACCATTATCCACCCATCCATTCTATATAACCCCACCTACCATCTTATCCACCCATCCATTCTATATAACCCCACCTACCATCTTATCCACCCTTTCTATCTAACCCCACCTACCATCTTATCCACCCATCCATTCTATATAACCCCACCTACCATCTTATCCACCCATCCATTCTATATAACCCCACCTACCATCTTATCCACCCTTTCTATATAACCCCACCTACCATCTTATCCACCCTTTCTATATAACCCCACCTACCATCTTATCCACCCTTTCTATATAACCCCACCTACCATTCTTATCCACCCTTTCTATCCCCATACCTCTATCCACCCATAACCCCACCTACCATCTTATCCACCCATCCATTCTATATAACCCCACCTACCATCCTTATCCACCCTCCCTTCTATATCTAACCCCACCTACCATCTTATCCACCCATCCATTCTATATAACCCCACCTACCATCTTATCCACCCATCCATTCTATATAACCCCACCTACCATCTTATCCACCCATCCATTCTATATAACCCCACCTACCATCTTATCCACCCATCCATTCTATATAACCCCACCTACCATCTTATCCACCCACTCTTTCTATCTAACCCCACCTACCATCTTATCCACCCATCCATTCTATCTCACCCCACCTACCATCTTATTCACCCATCCATTCTATCCATCTGATCCACCCATCCATTCTATCTAACACCACCTGCTACCTTACTATCTATCAGCGCCCCCTGGAGCTTGAATCCCGACCGTGTAACCCTATTTATTTACTACTAAGAACACCAAATCATTCTAACTCCATTTACCACCAACCCCACCTGACCCCACATACTACTATAAATCCCGACACCGTCCTTTTCCTTCCACAACTCTTAATTCCACGTACCACCATATCACGAAACCCCATGTTGCTAAATTATTGGTTTTGGACATGAGTTCATTTCCCCGCCACACCAATCTCCCTGGTCCCTTGAAGAAGGCCCTCAGTCCCATAAAGGCATCTGCCATGTTCCATAAATATACAGTAAATCCCTCAGCATTTCCTCTCTGTGGTCAAAGGGAACAAAAATGTGGGAATCTCTCTCTGAGCTTGTGGAGAAACCAGTGGCTTATTTATTCATAAGGATCACGGAATCGAACTCCACACTCGCTATTGTGGCCCAAATAGCCAAAAAAGAAGGAAAGATAAGGACAGAATGAGAGAGAAACAGCGCGAGAGAGAGAGAGAGATAGAGAGAGAGAACAAGGGATGACTATTGCTTTGCTGTGTGGAGGCAGGTCATTTCTTCCGGGGGTTCAACAGACAAGCTGGTGGAATTATGGATAAACAGATGAACTGGTCTCTTCTTGGACTCGCATTTTATCTTTATACCCTGATAGAAAAAATCCAAACTACTGAGTCATTTCATCCTTTAAAAAAAAAGAAGAAGAAGAAAAAAAGAAAGGCCAGACTGGCCTATTTTCCTATTTTTGTGTGTGTGTGTGTGTGTGTGTGTGTGTGTGTGTGTGTCCACAGCTCTGACTTTCAGAATCTACAGCTCTACAGCACAGCGATACTAAAAATAAGAGATGGAGGGAGAGAGAGGGAGAGAGAGAGAGAGGTGTAAAGAATGTATAAAGAGAGCGATGAGTGGAGAGCATCGTGGGAGGAAGTGAAAATGAGGCTTTAAGAGGTTGAAAGAGGATTGGAAGAAGATCCAAAAAAAAAAGAAAGAAAGAAAGATTTTTTTCCTTATATAAAGTAAAAAAAAAAAAAAAAAGAAAAAGAAAACGAGCGCCAAATTCCGACGGCGTGTTTCCTACAAACCGTAATATACGAGAGAATGAAACAGATGAGTATGGGAACGGAGGTGTCCTCTTGTCTTCCTTCCAAATGAGAAGAGAGAGAGAGAGATAGAGAGAATGGGAGAAATAGAGTGATGCACACAGAGGGCGAGACTGAAAGAGCAATAGAGTGATACAGACAGAAGGAGATAAAGAACCTGACAATGGGAGACAGAATGAGGGGGGGGGGGAGGACTGAGAGGTTAAAGAGAAAAGATAGAAGAGGGGAAAAAAAGAGAAAGGTATTAAAGATGGTGGAAAGGTTGAAATTATTGACCTCCAACCGCAAACCACTGGTGAGCAATTTACCTTAAACACCACAAAAAAATCACCACAAACGCCACCTAACAACAGAAACAACAACAACAACCTACGCACAATGTAATAAACACATAAACACTTTACCCTAACTACACCTAGCACCATAAACACCAACGTCTCCCACCATAAACACCACTTTTACTTAACCACACCTACAGTACCACCATAAACACCAACTTAAAACCACTTCCTTAACCCCACCTACAGTACCACCATAAACACCACTTTTCCCCTTAACCACACCAACAGTACCACCATAAACACCACTTTTCCTTAACCCCACCTACAGTACCACCATAAACACCACTTTTCCTTAACCACACCAACAGTACCACCATAAACACCACTTTTCCTTAACCCCACCTACAGTACCACCATAAACACCACTTTTCCTTAACCCCACCTTACCAACACCAATAGTACCACCATAAACACCACTTTTCCTTAACCCCACCTACAGTACCACCATAAACACCACTTTTCCTTACCTTAACCCCACCTACAGTACCACCATAAACACCACTTTTCCTTAACCCCACCTACAGTACCACCATAAACACCACTTTTCCTTAACCCTACAGTAACCCCACCTAACAGTACCACCATAAACACCACTTTTCCCCTTAACCCCACCTAGAGTACAGTACCACCATAAACACCACTTTTCCCCTTAACCCCACCTACAGTACCACCATAAACACCACTTTTCCTTAACCCCACCTACAGTACCACCATAAACACCACTTTTCCTTACCCCCACCCCCTTAACCCCACCTACAGTACCACCATAAACACCACTTTTCCTTAACCTTAACCACACCAATAGAGTACCACCATAAACACCACTTTTCCTTAACCCCACCTACAGTACCACCATAAACACCAACTTTTCCTTACCACCATAAACACCACTAACCACCACACCATACACCACTTTTCCTTAACCCCACCTAGAGTACCACCATAAACACCACTTTTCCCCTTAACCCCACCTACAGTACCACCATAAACACCACTTTTCCTTAACCCCACCTACAGTACCACCATAAACACCACTTTTCCTTAACCCCACCTACCAGTACCACCACCCCCCCTTAACCGAACCACCACAGTACCACACCATAAACACCACTTTTCCTTAACCCCACCTACCAAGATAAACACCAGCTAAACACCACTACCCTAACCCCACCTACCACCATAAACACCACTTTTCCTTAACCCCACAGTACTAGAGTACAACCATAAACACCACTTTTCCTTAACCCCACCTACAGTACCACCATAAACACCACTTTTCCCCTTAACCCCACCTACAGTACCACCATAAACACCACTTTTCCCCTTAACCCCACCTACAGTACCACCATAAACACCACTTTTCCTTAACCCCACCTACAGTACCACCATAAACACCACTTTTCCCCTTAACCACCACCTACAGTACCACCATAAACACCACTTTTCCCCTTAACCCCACCTACAGTACCACCATAAACACCAACTTACCTTAACCCCACCTACAGTACCACCATAAACACCACTTTTCCCCTTAACCACACCTACAGTACCACCATAAACACCACTTTTCCTTAACCCCACCTACAGTACCACCATAAACACCACTTTTCCTTTTCCTTAAGTACCACCACCTAGAGTACCAACCACACCACCCACCACTAAACCTTACCACCCGAAACCCACCTACATTACCACCAGAACACACCAGCTTACCCTAACCCCACCTACCACCATAAACACCACTTTTCCTTAACCCCACCTACAGTACCACCATAAACACCACTTTTCCCCTTAACCCACACCCTAACAGTACCACCATAAACACCACTTTTCCCCTTAACCACTACCCCACCTACATAGTACCACCATAAACACCACTTTTCCCCTTAACCCCACCTACAGTACCACCATAAACACCACTTTTCCTTAACCACCGACCCACCGTACCACCATAAACACCACTTTTCCTTAACCCCACCTACAGTACCACCACACCAATAGTACCACCATAAACACCAACTTACCTTAACCCCACCTACAGTAACCACACCAATAGTACCGAACCATAAACACCACTTTTCCCCTTAACCCCACCTAGAGTACCACCATAAACACCACTTTTCCCCTTAACCACACCAACAGTACCACCATAAACACCACTTTTCCTTAACCCCACCTACAGTACCACCATAAACCCACTTACCCTTAACCCCACCTACAGTACCACCACCATAAACACCACTTTTCCCCTTAACCACACCAACAGTACCACCATAAACACCACTTTTCCTTAACCCCACCTACAAAGAAACATACAGTACCACCATAAACACCACTTTTCCTTAACCCCACCTACAGTACCACCATAAACACCACTTTTCCCCTTAACCCCACCTACAGTACCACCATAAACACCACTTTTCCCCTTAACCCCACCTACAGTACCACCATAAACACCACTTTTCCCCTTAACCACACCTACAGTACCACCATAAACACAACATAGTACCCCATAACCACCCAACCACACCAACAGTACCACCATAAACACCACTTTTCCTTAACCCCACCTACAGTACAACCATAAACACCACTTTTCCCCTTAACCACACCTACAACAGTACCACCATAAACACCACTTTTCCTTAACCCCACCTACAGTACCACCATAAACACCACTTTTTCTTAACCCCTTAACCACCAAACCTACAGTACCACCATAAACACCAACTTTGGCCCCTTAACCCCACCGACCAGTTACCACCAGAAACACCACTTTTCCTTAACCCCACCTACAGTACACCATAAACCCACCACTTTTCCCCTTAACCACCACCAACAGTACCACCATAAACGAAACACCACTGTCCCCAAACCCCAGCCCCTTAACCACCTAGTACCACCACAAACACCACTGTTCCTACACACAGACCACCATAAACACCACTTTTCCTTAACCCCACACATACCAAGATA
>JACRUU010000018.1:460270-547770 GCA_030449085.1 Kryptopterus vitreolus
CATTCATTCATTCATTCATTCATCGTCTACTGCTTTATCCAATCTTCCTTCTGGTCACGGGGAGTCTGTGCCTATCTCAGGCGTCTATGGGCATTAAGGCAGGATACACCCTGGATGGACTCTCAGGACACACACACACACACATTCATACCCTAGAGATAATTTCCCAAGGTGCCAATCAACCTACCGTGCATGTTTTTGGACCGGGGGAGAAAACCGGAGAACCCGTAGAAAAAAAAACCCTGAGATACAGCGAGAACATGCAAACTCCACACACACATGACCGAGGCGGGAACCGAACCCCCGACCCTGGAGGTGTGAGGCGAACGTGCTAACCACTAAGACACCGTGCCCCCCCTTGTGCATGCGTACTATTAAAAGAAAAATATATTTTCTACACGGAATAACATTTTTTTTTTCTCCTTCAGCGTGCCCGCTGTTTGTAAAGAAGTGGCTAATCCGAGGCCATAAACCTGCAGGCCTGGCAGGATTAGGGTTGTTTGCTTTTGCGGTGTGAAGAGAGATTGTTCTAATCTTTTTTCTGAATGCGTGAAAGAGAGAGAGAGAGAGAGACAGAGAGAGAGAGAGAGAGGGAAAAAAAAGCAAAGAAAGATTAGAGGATGGCAATGAGAGGGTGGAGGGTGAAAACGTTTTCCAAATGGGAAGGCTGGAAAGCAGGAATTCCACACAAACACACTATAAAGACAAAAGCATTATGGCGCCTGACTTTTTTCCCACCATGTGCTTCATCCCAAAACGCTTCTTGTGCGGAATTTTCCATTCGTTTAAACCAGCGCTACGGCCCCCGGGCCACATCCGGCCCCTTGGTCCTTTTAATCCAGCCCCTGAAATCCTGTAATAATGATGACTGCATAAATTTGTCCTGTAGTTGCCTGACGTTCCACCAGATGGCGCATTAGGCACGGTGATACTTTAAGTATTATCATTAATGCCTTTTATATGTTTGTATTTGATATACATGGATCTGGGGCTGTCAAATTTTTTAAGTCAATGTGGACCCTGAGCGAAAAAGTTTGCCCCCTCCAGGTCTTAAACCGTAAGCTTGACATTGCCATCTCCATGAAGATATGTTTTCCATGGGGTTGGACCTCTGGGACCTTCTAAGACCTTCTTCCCCTTATATATGAATGAGCTCAAATCTCCACATCAAAATCTGGTGGAACGTCTTCCCGGAAGAGTGGATGGTGATTGCAAAGTGGGGAAGGTGGTGTTCAAAAAGCATCTTATAGCTCGGTGTCTACAAACCACATCTCTTGAAGAATTTCCTTTCGTTTAAACGAATAGCCCCGAATTTGTCCTTAATAAGGAGATTTATCTTTCGGAAACCTCCTGCTGAGGTTCGCAGGCTCCATGTGGACCAAACCTCACTTGAGATTAGAAATGGAGTGTCTCTTAGAAACCCGGACCAACCACAGATAATAGGAACGAATAATGGGTTTTACATTTTCGCTTTATAACGTCTGAAAGACGCCCTTTTCCAAGTGCGCTTTAGAAGTACGCATTGATAAACACATTCGTTTAAGTGCTTCATTAGGACACAATGTCAAATTGTTCGGAAAAAGCGAGGGCTCCTTTTAAACAAAGCGCTAATTTATGTACTGTTGTGCGAGGTTCGATCTTGAGACGTCGCTTGAAGACTGTTATCGACTCCACTGTTCTGATCATCTTCCTTTATTCTTCCGCATTTAATAGGTGTCAGAACATCCACACGTCTTAAAGCGTGGCGTCAGTGTATCCTGATAGATGGAGGAGCCTTACAGTAACTTCAAACCTACAGCGGTTATAGTCGCCTACAGAATTAAATGGTTATTATAAACATCAACTGATTGTGTATTAAACTCAGGCACCTCTTAATTACTAAAATAGTGCCACCTTGTTAGCCCCTAAGTTTGGGCACCCCCTTAACCCCCACCCCCCCTTGTGAGCCAAGAAGCTTTTGACACATAATTGTGAGTCCCAAACTTTTGAAACACCCCTTTTTGGTGTATCCAAAGCATTATGGGCTTACAAAGGGGTGTATCCAAAGTTTTGGGGCTCACAGAATGGTGTATCCAAAGCTTGAAGACTTATAAAGGGGTCCAAACCATTAGGGGTCACAAGGGGGTGTCCAAAGCTCTGGGCCTCACAATCGTGTTTGTCCAAAGCTTGGGAAATAATAAACGGGCGTGTCCAAAGCTTGGGGGTCATAAACGAGTATGTCATAAGTTTAGGGGCTCATAAAAGGGTGTGTCCAAAACTTGGGGGGCTCATACATGGGGGTGTGTCTAAACTTAGGCACTCACAAGGAGGAGTGTACAAACGTCGGGGCTCACAAAGGGGTGTTTCCGAAGCTTAGGGACTCACAAGGGGGTGTGTCCAAAGTTTGGGACTCGCAGTGACATGTCCAAAGCTTGGGGGCCTCACATGGGGGTGTGTCCAAAGCTTAGGGGCTTAAAATTACGTGTCCAAAGCTTGGGGGTTCACATGGTGGTATATCCAAACGTAGGGTCTCACAAGGGGATGTGTTTGGGACTCACAATTACATCTCCAAAGATTGGGCGCTCACATGGGAGTGTATCCAAATGTAGAAGCTCACAAGGGTGTGTGTCCAAACTTAGGGGCTTACAAGGGGGTGTGTCTAAAAGTAGGGCATCACAAGGGGGTGTGTCCAAACTTAGGGGCTTACAAGGGGGTGTGTCTAAAAGTAGGGCATCACAAGGGGGTGTGTCCAAACTTAGGGGCTTACAAGGGGGTGTGTCTAAAAGTAGGGCATCACAAGGGGGTGTGTCCAAACTTAGGGGCTTACAAGGGGGTGTGTCTAAAAGTAGGGCATCACAAGGGGGTGTGTCCAAACTTAGGGGCTTACAAGGGGGTGTGTCTAAAAGTAGGGCACAAAGGGGGTGTGTCCAAACTTAGGGGCTACAAGGGGGTGTGTCTAAAAGTAGGGCATCACAAGGGGGTTTCCAAACTTAGGGGCTCAAGGGGGTGTGTCTAAAAGTAGGGCAAAAGGGGGTGTGTCCAAACTTAGGGGCTTACAAGGGGGTTGTCTAAAAGAGGGCATCACAAGGGGGTTTCCAAACTAGGGGCTAAAGGGGGTGTGTCTAAAAGTAGGGCAACACAAGGGGGTGTGTCCAAACTTAGCGGATCACAAAGGGGGTGTGTCCAAAATATAATATTTTTTTCTACAAATATCTGGTTGGATGTTTTATAAACCAAAAAGCAGGATATTTGATAACACAAGAACAATACAACCGCAAGAAAAGCAATCGATCAAGTTTTAATTGTACATTTATGCAATGCAAATTTTGTACACGGAAGCGTTTCGGCGTATAGAAACTAATTAGTAGGACTAATCAAAAAGCATATCAACTATATTTATGCCCTTCACACTGTTTACTCATTCTCACACATTAGTCATCGTTTCAATTAAAACCCCATTCATTCCCCCCCCCCCCCCCCCCCCGCGCGCTTGATTGCGGCGCACGATACCCTACGTGTCGTTAAGCTTCGCAAAACGGGAAATTTCATTTATTAGCGCATTATCTTCTTTATTGAACCCCCGACTGGTTATCGAGTTTAGCGGCTGCTCCTGATTGACGAGCAAATCGACATTGAAAGCACGTTTTAATTGCAAATAATTGCAAAATTATCGGGATTTCTAGCACTTTGTTGTTTACCAGACAATTGTCCAGTAACGTGACATTTTCCAACCAGATCCAAACTTTGGATTACGTAATTTGTCCATATAATATTTTCGGAAATATAGTTACGATAAAATATGTTGACACCTTGTAGCAAACATATAAAGTGCATTGAATAATTACACTACAAGGGCAGAATCGTATCGCTAAGGTTTTTTGAGAGTGTGTGGCGGGAATGAGGGATTCTGTGGGATTCAGCAGAATGGGCCAATGAACCATGTTTGTCCCGCAGTCATATTATTACTCGGACCAGAGGAATCTTGAGATACCATTCGATTTCTTGTTTAATAGCATCAATTTAGTTAGATTTGAAGAATATGCGTCGGAAAATGAAAAGAAAACGAATGAATCGCTGTTTGAGAGGAGTCACATGTACAGCTAGCGTTCACCTCCCTTATCTGTATTTCTGTATGTAATCCGGGTGGCCGTTCCGCAGGACTATATCCAAATCGCCGTTTTCTGGACCACGCCCACTTTTTCCTATTAAATCCGAATGACGACGATTCGGGACACACGTGCCGCAAATCCAACGACTGTCCATAGAGGGAGCCGAAGCGCTTCCTTGCGGTCAGAAAAGTGATTGCAAAATGCTTAATTAATTACATTTCACTGGAGAGCCATTCACACACTTGTGAGGGCAGGAGGGGATGTAGGTTAGAGTTTGAGTGAAAGAGAGAGACTAATGAATCGAAGAACGACGTGTAAACACACTCGAGAGAGAGAGAGGGAGAGAGAGGGAGAGAGAATGATCAATGTGTTGTGTAGCTGGGTAGGAGAAGGAGAGATGGAAGGGGAAAGAGGAGTAGGGAGTCGGAGGTGTATGGGAAGGGAGGATGGTGATGAGTGTGCACTAGGACCGTAAGTGACGTCTCCCCTCCCCGAACAGATTGTTGCTACACTGTGGATTTTTCACTAGCAATGCGTTTAAATTAGTTTTGGTCCTGCTAAGCGCTGTTTAATCGCTCTCTCTCTCTCTCTCTCTCTCTCTCTCTCTCTCTCTCTCTCTGTCTCTCTCTCTGGCTTTGCAATTAATGTAAATAAGCATTAGGCGAGTACCATAATATTCATAGGGACTCTAGTGAACACTTGACCAGAAAGCTGGGTCTTCAAACCCTGATATCTTCAAGCCGCCACTCTTGGGGCCCTCGAGAAAGGCCCCTAATCTTGTCTTCTTTATTTATCCTTGCATTGCAAAGTCCATGTGCACACTTTATTTGATTGTAGTTTTGCTTTTTTTCCCTAGGCTGTATTCTTTTTTGGTTGCCTTCAATTTTCTTTTTTTTTTTCTCTCATTTGATTGTAGTTTTGTGCTATTTGTCCTATATTTTTTCCCTTTTTTTATAGTTTGCCCTTCTACTTATTATAGCCACTCTTGGGGCCCTCGAGAAAGGCCCCTAATCTTGTCTTCTTTATTTATCCTTGCATTGCAAAGTCCATGTGCACAAGGCTGTATTATTTGATTGTAGTTTTGTGCACTTATTATAGAAAAATCGCGATCTCGATCTCATTCGTGCTTATAGTTCGGTTATTACTTCTGCGTCGAGGTTATGGCGTATCCTACGCATCGACGTCTACGACGTGATTGGTCGGCCCGGCAACGGATTTCCAATGTAACATTCCTCTGTACCGCCATCTTTAAAGTGAAGAAACAAAGACTGCCAGCTAATTCCTAACGAGTTGCCGTTGTTGCATTACAGTAGAAACCCAAAAACTCAAGACAGCACACCACCGCCAACTAGTGTTTGGGAATAGTTACTGCAGAGCGAGTCAGAATTATAAACGCTCACGGCGGAGTCGGCTACGTTGCGTAGGCTACATCGCTCACTCCACGCAGAAGTAAAAACCCGCCTCCCTGCATTCACATCATGCTACGTTCACACGCTATTGGATATAGAATAAGACAATAACAAAACACTATTATCAGAATCATCACAATACACTTTTTCGTTTTGTCTTGCAGCTCCTACGGCAGGTAATTAAATTCTTATAATAATAAAAAAATCGGAGCATAAATTAAGCCGGCGTGACCCTGAACAGGCAACTAAGGATGAACCAATAAATGCTAAACTATGCATGAACACCGTCAGTTTTGGGTTTGTTTGCCGTTCTCGCTTCGGTATTTATTTCCATATTTTTTAATTCGTTCATTTATTATTGCAATTATTTATCCATTCGTTCAACGATTCCAGGAGTTTATTGTGGGCACGGCCGGCTGCATCCTGCAGGACCGGGAAAAAATATGGATCGCATCTGTATTTCTATTCAATTCCGTCAAATGATCCGTTAATTCTAAATCATGCATTCTTATTCAGAACTAGTGTTTGTGAGTGTGTGTGTGTGTGTGTGTGTGTGTGTGTGTGTGTGTGTGTGTGTGTGTGTGTGTGTGTGTGCTGACAGCAGGGAAAAAAAATCCAAGGTGCCAAGTTTGTGTCCAGTCAGGCCAGTTTAATTCAGCTCATTTTCCCTCTGTGCTTCCGTCTGTTCCACCAGTACCCATGGGGGACTCCAGGGACTTCGGACTGACTCTATGTATATGTGTGTGTGTGTGTGTGTGTTTGTGTGTTATGTGTGTGTGTGTGTGTGTCGTGCCGTACTACAGTGCAACCTGGGAGTTAGTAGAAGGAAGTTGGCAGCTTGGTGGACCCAGGCAATAGAACTTGAACTCACCGGTGTGGTTCAGATCCAACCTTTGCACTCCTTGCCAGACACCGACACACACACACACACACACACACACACACACACACACACACACACACACACACACACACACACAAAGAGCTCAGAGAGATTTGCTCAGGCATTTTTTTTATTAGAAAAGCTTTTCTCTGTCCACAGCTTTTATGCTAATGATGAGAGACTATTATGTGGACTGTTCATATAATGCATATAAATGTGACCGAACTTATGATTGTAATTAAATTGTCTTCCTTTTTTCTTTTTTTTTTTCTTTCTTTTAAACACTAGACATCATTGGGACCGAACTTTAAATGAACTTCAAACTTTAAATGCTAGAAATTCAATGTGTAGGGGGACTTGATTAAGATATATATATATATGAGATCATCAGGACATCAGGATATATATATATATATATATATATATATATATATATATATATATATATATATATATATATAGATATATATATATATATATATATATATATATATATATATATATATATATATATATATGAGATCATCAGGACAAACAAAGGAACTTTTACTACAGTATGTTGATGTGATGTGAGACGTGGCACAAAACAAATGTTAAGTAATAAAAAAAATACATATATACAAATATATATATATATATATATATATATATATATATATATATAGAATAGAATAGCTGTTATTTGTCACATATACATTACAGCACAGTGAAATTCTTTCTTCTCATATCCCACCTTGTTTGGAAGTTATGGTCAGACCGCAGGGTCAGAGCCATGATACGGCACCCCCTGGAGCACAGAGGGTTAAGGGCCTTGCTCAAGGACCCAAGGGTGGCAGCTTGGCCATATCGGGGTTCGAACCCCCCCTCCTGACCTTCCGATCATTAGCCCTGCGCCTAAAAACCTCTGAGCTACCCCCCTTCTGCAAACCCCTATATATATAATAAAGAGTAAAGAAATGGCGTTTTAATATAATGCTTTAATTTTGCATCTTTTATGTTTATTTACTTGTTTTACATATTTTTTTCTATACCTAAACTATAGGCGAATAATAATTAAGGCAATATTTACTCATGCTAAAAAAAAAAAAAAAACCCTGTCTATATCTAACCTGTGGTAAAGTCCCGTCTCAGCACTTTCTCTGTTACAATATCCCCCTTTTGTAAGGAAAAACATGGTAGGCACAAAAACCTACCTCTTTTTTTCTGATTTATTTATTTATTTATTTATTTATTATAAAACCCAGCGCAATGTCTTAAGTAGTTTTGTTTTTGAAACGACATGAAATGTGCTGAGCCAGCACACTTGTTTTGCAGTAAAGTTTTTCTTTCCTTTCAATCTATCAACTCTTTTTTTTTGCCACTGAAGTAGCTACGGGATGTCAGACTAGCTAAAAATCTGGGAAATAATAAGATGCGCTCCATCAATTTTCAATTGGATGTGTTTATCATTCATTCATTCATTCATTGTCTACCGCTATATCCGATCTTCCCTCGGGTCACGGGGAGCCTGTGCCTATCTCAGGCGTCTATGGGCATTAAGGCAGGATACACCCTGGGTGGAATGCCAACCCATCACAGGGCTCAAACACACACATTCACGCACACATTCATACACTAGGGACAATTTTCCAAGTTGCCAATCAACCTACCGTGCATGTTTATGGACCGGGGGAAACCGGAGAACCCGGGGAAAAACCCCCTGAGGCACTGGGAGAACATGCAAACTCCACACACACATTCCCGAGACGGGAATCGAACCCGGATCCTGGCGGTGTGAGGCGAACGTGCTAACCACTAAGCCACCGTGCCCCCGATGTGTTTATCGTTAAAAAACAAAACAAAAACAAAAAGCGAATCGTGGATTATTCCTGTGCTAATATATTGCAATTATAATATTACAGTACGCCGTGCCGGAAACATTTTGGACGCGTGATACTGTGTTTGCTATCTTTTTCGTGAATATCCTCTGAATCACAGTTATGGCTTTGTGCTATAGAGGCCACAGTGATTTGTTGGCCCACTATATGGTGTTTGCAGGTGCTCAGCAGACCCCTCATAATTCTTTCCACAGAGTGTTGAGGAGAGCAAAATCCATCGCAGGTTTTCAGGGAATTTACTAAAAATAAAAAAAAATCACCTTGCACCTCATCCTCATCCCAGATTTGATCCAGAAACCGTCAACCAGGGCTCGGAGTTCCCTTCAGGCAATTAAATAGTTTCCTAAATAGCCTCTAGTGCAGTTCATTCCCCTGTTCCTACTGTCAAAGTGTCAGAGTCCTAGAATAGGACCAGGCAGCAAAGATGGTAGTATAGATTTAGCCTGATTCTGACACTAATAGGCAGTGATGACTCGAAAGCCATTATTTCGGGTCATCCTGGTTTTCTTTTTCTTTTCCTGGTCAGTACTGTTGTTTATGTTCTTTTCGTCCATAAAAAAAAAAAACCCATTTTGTTTCCCATGCAGGCTGTCGACTATGAAAGCCGGAGCTCGTATTCTTTCTCGGTGGAGGTGATGAATCCGACAGTAGACCCTCGGTTCCTGCGGCGCGGACCCTTTAAAGACCGGGCGGCCATTCGAGTGGCTGTGTTGGATGCAGACGAGCCGCCGCGTTTCTCCCGTGTCAGGTACCACATGGAGGTTTCGGAGAACTGCCCTCCGGCATGCACCGTCGGACGGGTTAGTGCTGTGGATCCAGACACAGGACTCAGCAGCAATATCAGGTAAGGGTAGGAACAGTGGCAAAAAAGGGGGTAAATGCATTTTAAATGCTTTTCTGCTGTACTATTTTAAAGTATAATTACACATCCACTACAGTGGGTGGCACTCCCAGTCTCGGAGTATGCGCAGGGAGTACCATGAGGAAAAAAATACAGCAAAGCGTCATTTTTTGCTTTTTATTTCTGAGGGTTTGAAGATTTTTTTCCATTAGAATGTTAACTAATGGGCATGGTGGTTTAGTGGTTAGCACGTTCGCCTCACACCACCAGGGTCGAGGTTCGATTCCTGTCTCGGCCATGTGTGTGTGTGTGGGGTTTGCATGTTCTCCCCGTGCCTCATGGGGTTTTTCTCCGGGTTCTCTGGTTTCCTCCTCCTTCCTTTCCGTTTCCTCCCCCCCGGTCCAAAAACATGCACGGTAGGTTGATTGGCACCTTGGAAAATTGTCCCTAGTGTATGAATGTGTGTGTGTGTGTGTGTGTGTCCTGCGATGGGTTGGCATTCCATTATGCCTTAATGCCCATAGACGCCTGAGATAGGCACAGGCTCCCCGTGACCCGAGGGAAGATCGGATAAAGCGGTGGAAGATGAATGAATGAATGTTAACTTAAAAGTGCCACCTGGTGGACGAATGAAAGTAATCAAAAAGTAATCTTTTATAAAGTCATCGAAAAGTTACACTACTTATTACATTTTGACAATAGGGTCATTTGTAAGCTGTATTTCCAAAGTAACCTTCCCAACACTGTGTGTCAGATACATCAGGCTAATAATCTACCATTTTCGGCGCAATTTTCCGATGCCGAGAAAAGAAGAAATAAAAGGTCTGTCGCGACGTCAGAGAGTCTGTTTTGGGACTTCCGCTGGCTTCTATGGAGCAAACTGAAACCTTCCTTTTGTCTGGCACTGTCCGAATTTTGCGCACCGGCCGGATCGGACAATAGGTTCTCTTTGATTGCCTTTTTTATCTAGCACACTGGTTTACTCCATGTTTTTATTCCTGTATCACAGTGTCACTCTCTTGTCAACCATCCCCTGCATGTCCTGCTCCTACCTCACCTTAGCGTTTGATTCTCTCTCTCTCTCTCTCTCTCTCTCTCTCTCTCTCTCTCTCTCTCTATCTCTATCTCTCTATCTCTCTCAGGTACTCCATTGATCCTCAGTCAGATCCAGAGGCTTTGTTCCGGATCACCCCGGACACTGGGCTCGTCACCACGACAACGGAGCTGGACCGCGAGCACGAGCAGTGGCACAATATCACCATCATTGCCACACAAAGAGGTAATAACCAGCCTGTCACGCATTTTGGCCGAGGATTTGCATATCCGCATAATAAAGTCAACTTAGGCATGTTTTTCTCTTTTTTTTTTCCTTCTTTTCTTTTTTATTTTCCAGCGCTTCTCCAGGGGGTAGTCCCATAACCACAATATATGTACACCATATGGTGTATAAATGATGATTTGTAAAATCTTTGAGGTTTATTTACAACACCGATCCCTAATTAGAATCGACCTGGGAAGGGGCGGGGGAGGGGGGTGGGGGTGGGGGGGGGGTTGGAGATTATTGCATATTATATTGATTGGTTGTTTTTTTTATGCATTTTTCCTGGTTTACACATATTACTTCAGCGTGTGTCATTTGATGCGAAAATCAAATAAATAAATGCTGGACAACAAATGAGTGCAGAATTCCGTTTCTGCTTATAAGCTGTCTATAAAAGTAAGGATTTATTACTTCGGGCAGAAGGAACCTATTTGCAGTAATGTGCTGCAGCATGCTTTAATCTATATCATGTTAGACTGAGTGTGTATATGTGTGTGTGTGTGTGTGTGAGAATGTGAATACCGTCCATTCCGAACTGGAACGTCTGGCACTGAATGTTAATGTGAAGAGACCTTCGAGTCCTCAGGAGCAGAATCAATCCATTTAGTGCGAGTCTATGACAGGGCCATACTGTCCAAGACAACAGGGCATGAGCTAGTCATTTGATATGACAAGCATTAATCTGGATGGAGAGAAATGATCGAAGAGCTCTTTGAGTCCGTATTTGTAAAAGTGTCACACTCGGGCAGAACTCCAGCCAAACTCGACTGTATAGCAGCCAGGCTTTCCTTGCGCTCATGCATGCCCGGGTCTGAATGAACCGGCCTATTGATTGTTCACCAGCCAGCCAAAACAGAACATTATACCAATGGACCCAGGAGCCTTCAAGAATGGACTAGCTTTATAAGTGGACCCGTGTCCTTCTTAGACTGTAGATATAGTCAAGGTGTTGGCAGACCAGTAAGACCTTCCCTGCTCTTATCAATCCAATCAGATTTCACATGTTGGCAGAGTCAAATGCATTTGCTGGTCCTTCCCGGCGAGCACGGTGGCTTAGTGGTTAGCACGTTCGCCTCACACCGCCAGGGTCCGGGTTTGATTCCCGTCTCGGCCATGTGTGTGTGGAGTTTGTGCATGTTCTCCCCGTGCCTCAGGGGGTTTTTCTCCGGGTTCTCCGGTTTCCCCCCGGTCCAAAAACATGCACGGTAGGTTGATTGGCACCTTGGAAAATTGTCCCTAGTGTATGAATGTGTGTGTGAATGTGAGTGTGCCCTGCGATGGGTTGGCATTCCATCCAGGGTGTATCCTGCCTTAATGCCCATAGACGCCTGAGATAGGCACAGACTCCCCGTGACCCAGGGAAGATCGGATAAAGCGGTAGAAGATGAATGAATGAATTATCCAGAATGACTTACAACTGAACAGTTGAGGGTTAAGGGCCTTGCCCTTGCCCAAGGGCCCACTGGTCACTGGTACTGGGATTTGAACCCAATGGCTTAACCCCATGAGCTAACATCACCCTCTAAAGATTTGTCTATAAACCCAATGTAACGAGAATAAGGGACCTCTGGGGTACAGAATTCCCCGATTACCATGAAGTACTGCAAAAGCAAGGATGCCTTTGAGATACAACTGCAGGTTTCTGATCCGGACTACCACGTGTATTTATCCGTGAAAGATTTTGAACTAGACAACGCAAATAAGTAAGGTATTATGCCTCCAAATATAGAAGAAGCCTTTCCTGAGGCGTCTAGCATTCTGTACACAAGCTCTGGTTAATACATCAAGGTCCGATTGGTTCTTTAGGTCGTTCCAGATCTTCTGGAATAAACCCGTGTCTATGAAGTAATTATAGAAGCAAGTGAGATGCGAGTTCTTTCAGAGTAAACTCTTGTGTTGCATGAAATGGTTTCTTTAACCAATCAGACTGAGGCCCAATACAAAAGCGCCTCCTTTGATTGGACGGTCACGAGTGAGCACCAGTGAGTGTTTTTCTTACTGACTAGAAGAACTTGGGCCCAACCCAGGACCCAAGGTGTATATTATAGAAGTGCGAAAATTCGTGACACTTAATGACAACCAATCACCACTTTATCGTTCTCCTACATCAGATAACCCCAGCCAAGTTTCCCGAGTGCTGGTTGCCATAGAGACAATAGATCAGAACGACAATGCGCCGGAGCTGGACCGACAATACACGACGGCCATGTGTGACTCCACCTCGACTGGACAGGTAAGTCATATCACCATATATAATGCTTATAAATATCACATTGACTATGTACATATATACATACTGTATCAGGAAAATCAATCAATGCCAGGGAAATGAGATCCACCCAAACATTACCTTCAATTCCACCATGTCCTGTTATGTGACTCCAATTTTACCACAGCGACTTGCCAAATAGGCATCACCACACACCTTTTAACCCTTTATAATTACCTGTTTTGTCCCTGAGTCAGTGTTTTACCCCTATTCCTTGAGAAAATCCTTTGGTGGAGCCCAAGTGTCTGCACTGACACTGGAGACTCCTTAGCCAGCTTATTGTCATTAGAATTATTAGAATATATGGAGTGCATCCCAGTCTAAATCCGAATCTCTTTATGCGTCTTCGTTTGCCGTCTCACCCTCGTTTTGTAAATCCCCCAACTAATGGAATATCTTCTTCACTGTTTGTGTTGTGATTTGCTGCTCATCTCACTGTGTCGCGATATTTTCCCGCATGTTTGGTTTTTAATTGGGTTCCCATGCCCATCTGCTCAGCGCTCCTCAGCACATGTCTTTCCTCAGACTTTGCATCTCAGCTCATTTCTGCAGCTGCTTCCGACGTTCCAAGACGTTCTACAGAAGGAACATGTCCCCGGACTTTGTGACGTCCCGAGCTGTCCCTGAGAGCCTCAATAACGTGAATTATCGTATCTATTTACATTCGCAGCATTTGGTAGACGTCTTTATTCAAAACGACTTGCAGACTTGAGTGTTAAGGGTCTTGCTCAAACGACCTTGGGATCTGGGATTTGAACCTGTGACCATCCGGTCTATGACCCATGCCTTAACCACTGAGCTACCCTTTCCCTACCCATGCTTTCCCCCTGGTTCTGAAACACAATTTGAACTCTTTCGAAGGGTAGACCCTTGGTGCAAGGTGTCAGGGGCCCTGTGTGAGTCCCTTGGAATAAAGATACTCTCTATTGACAAAGGTATTGGGAAGAATTAAAGTCGAATGTTATACAAGCTCTGACCTCAACCCTATTGAACACATTTGGGATGAATTGATGTATCGCAGCCCCGGTCCTCCTGACCTCACACTACCACTCTTCTGGCCGGATAATGTCCCCAAAGTCATATGCCTCTATAGTGTAAGGGTAAAAGCATAAGGTAACCTTGTATATGGAGGTACTTTCACAACACCTCATACATTGATTCATTGGCTTTATCTCAGGGCGATTGGCATTGAGACAGGAATACCCCCTTGATGGAATAGGATCCTTCACCAAAGGGCAATTTTGCAATTCTAATGAGGTTAATGCTGATATCTGGCGTGAATCTAATATGTTTAATAAGTCCTTCGACTCATCTCCCTCTGGTTCTATTGCTTTGCTTGCTTGCCTTCATTACTCTCCTCCGCCTCTGTCCCTTCCTCCCAGGTGGTGCAGGTCTTGCGAGCGATTGATAGAGACGAGGGAGGCAACGACAGCACGGTCTACTTCAACATCCCTCCCGAGTCCAGCGCCTCGCTCAACTTCAGCATCCGAGAGAGCGGAGGTGTGCCTTGTTTTCCACCTGGTCTGATACTCTAATATCCAATACCTCTCCTCCTTATCTATCGCTCTTTCTTACCCTTTTCTCGCCTATACGTTATATTCTGTTTTTCTCTGCTTTGCTAGTCATATCTCCAGCTCTTTTCATGCACTGCCACTTCATTTGTCTTTATATATATATATATTTTTTTTTTTCCCGATGCTCGAAAAGATACACCGTTCGGACTCAATGGTCTGGGCAAATGTTGTTCCCGGAGCAATAGAATTAAACATCACTTGACTGATTTCCATGTAATTAAATGTCTATCACTCTCCACTTGAGCTTAAAATGATCGGTTTTATAAATCTAACCATCTCTCTCTTTCTGTGTTTCCTCTTTCCCTTTCGGGTGTATTTTGTTCCACCAGGTCCCACCGCCAGCCTGGTCCTCGCCTCACCTTTGCAGGCCCTCTCGCGCTCTTCTACTTCCTCCCTGACCCTGCACGTTCCTCTGGTCCTCCGGGACGTATCGTCAGGCCTGACGAGCACAGCGACCGTCACCGTGTCAGTGTGTCCCTGTCTGAGAGGAGGCGCCAGAGCAGGCGAGAAGGAGAAGCAGAGCGATGCGGAATGGGAAAGGGAGACCATCTGTCTACCCCAGCACTCCTCCCTGCCTTCTCCGGGTCTCAGCACAGCAGCCTTGCTGGCCATTTTAGCATGCGGTGCGACACTTTTGGGTAGGACCATGAAAAAGATCATATAATGACTAGTCATTTATCCGTGTGTCTGTCTGAGTGCTTCTTGTTCTAATGGCCTTTTGGAATCACCCGACCCCCTCCCCCTCCCTCTCTCTTTTTCTCTCTGAAGCACCCTGCAATTTTATTGAAGGAAAAAAAAACATACATCAGACAGAATGTATTCCATTTTATGAAGGACACTGATTCTTATTTTCTTTCTTTCTTTTCCATTTTCCCTTTCCCCCCCTTTCCTCTCGCTATAGCTGTCACTGCTCTCTCTCTGTCGCTTCGAAGACAAAAAAGGGACTCGCTTTCCCCTCTGGAGGAAGACGACGTGAGGGAGAATATCATCACGTACGACGACGAGGGAGGCGGCGAGGCCGACACGGCTGCTTTTGACATCACGGCGCTCCAGAGCGCCCCCCACAGCGCTCGTAGGGGATACAGAACACTTGACAGTAGGAACATGTGAGTCAGTATCGATGAATATAAACCTGTTCGCTAGTGTAGAGACAATTTTAACGAACAAATATTCTCTCTTCAGACGCCTCGCTCAACGTGGTCAGGAGAAAGCGCGCACCTACAGTAGCTGGGCCCAGGCAGCAGCTATGGAAGGTGCACAGTACCCCAGTCAGACTCCTCTATATGGCCGCTTATGTTACAGCAGTCAGACCCTCCCGGTGCTACGACGATCACAGGGCCCGTATGACCCCGGCCTCACAGAACTCGGATATCATTTCACTGCTGGCCAGCCGGACCATTCCCTCCGTAATCCACAACCAAGGCGCAATGGTGGGAACACTAGAACCAGGATCGCTATATATGGGGGCAAGTGAAGTAGGCAATAGCTCCAGGGAGGGAACTGTATCCCATGATGGAGCCACTGCATCCGAAGAAGGGACCCCACACAAAAATGATATCAAGGAAGATTCGGGAAGTGATGCCCAGCGCAGCCAGGAGCTTAACTGGGTAACAAATCATCTCATTTCTTGCACCCTGGTTTTTTTTTTAGTTGCCTTGAATATCAATATCAATATACACGGACCAGTCATAACATTTGGGAATGTTGTTGGAGTGAGATATACAGAATTAGGCAACAAGTGAATATAAACTCTTTTCATGTAACCATTTGTCTTCTTTTCGCTCTCTAATACCCATCCCATTTTACCAAACCTTCATCCTCTCATCCTCTTTATTCTCCTGTAGAAGCGAAAGCTCATCCTGACCCACTTTAACCGTCCTGCTCCTCCCCATCCCCAACAGGTGCAGCCCGATTCTGCTCCAAGGGAACTGGTGCTGACTAGCACAGGCACACTCGCCAGGCCCGGGGTTTCAGGTGGCTGGTTGTGTGATTCAGCCACACTGCCCATGGCAGGGCGGCGCTCGTCACGTGCCGGGCTCTCGCCGAAAAAGAATGCAGCTGGCTCCGCAGAAGGCACAGATGGAACAAACAATAACATGCAATCTGTCAGCCGAAATTACACCACCGTCCTGCAGGGGGAGCAGCAGAAGGACTACACAACCGGCTTAACCCAAGGAGGATTAGAGATGGGAAGTAGTTTCGTGGTGGCGAGGCCAGAAGGGGGGATTCCGCTATGTGTCCCGGATAGTACGGGCTTTGTGGCTGACTGGAGGGAACGGGTGGGTGTAGGGGCTTACAGCCTGGGCAGGAGGGATATGATGCCCCAGCTGCTACCCTACCCTGTCCAGGGTCGAGGGGCTTTCGGAGGTATCCTCGGATACGGAGGAGCCTGGCCTACGGTGCCCGAAGCGACAGGAAGGGGCGTTCAAGGTGGAAGCGGCCAGTCCTTGGCCTTGAGAGTCGGCGAGTTTTTGCGACTCCGCCTGGCGCAGGTGTCCTTCGACCCGACGCAGCCGCCGTACGACTCGGTGCAAGTGTACGGCCTCGAAGGCACAGGGTCACGCGCCGGCTCCCTCAGCTCTCTGGAGAGTGAAGGAGACAAGGATGCCAGTAAGGAGGAGTGGGGAGGTGGGTTGGAAGAGTGGGGGCCTCAGTTCCACAAACTAGCCCAGCTCTTTCAGGAAAGGGAGAAAGAAATGGAGGATGAAAAGGGAAGCGAGACAGAGACACCCAAGAAACAAAACGACAAGGAGAAGGCGTCCGGGGATGAGAGGAAAGACAAAGACTGAGAGAGAGAGAGCCGGGTATGGGTTGGGGGGGGGGGGGGGGGGGTGAAGGAAAGGGGATAGTGTGAGTAAACCACAACCAGTGCTGGAGTAATTGGTAAAGAAGGAGCAAAGAAGATATAAAGGAAAAGTAATCGGGAGAGACACCAAAACAAACGTGAGCTAAATAGAGTGAGTGATTGATGCAATATTAAGCAATATGTGTCAGAACAGAAGTAGACAGACTGAAAACACTTTGTTTCTCTTCAGAGTATTTACCATCCTCTAAGTGTTGCAGGAAGGGAACGTTGGTGGGAGGGAGGCAGGGCGGGGGTGGGGGGTTCGGGGTGTCTATAGTATCTTTTATATTTTGAGAGTGCGTGTTATGTGTGTATGCGAGAGAGATTGGTACTTCAGGTGACATAAATTATGTTTTTGGGGCAGGACAACACAACCACCAGGGAGTCTGGTGAGGGGGAAAAAGGAAAAAATAAAGTAGGCTATCATATCATAACTGATAAATACAAAAGAATACAATGAAGGTGAGAGGAAAAAGGGTTTTTGTACATGGTGTGCTGGAGAAAATTTGTCTGCTCAAGGTTTGGGGGAAAAAAAAGAAGACTATTTTTGTTGTTTCGATGCCTTTTCAATGCAAAACATCTCGATTCAAGGCGGACCCACGAGAGGTCACGTTTCGCGTTCGGATTTCGACTGCCATAGAAAACGAAAGACCATGCAACAGGTGTAACGTGGTATCGTGTCATTGTCCCACCGTTCTCGGATTCGTGTACACAATAATGGAATTACAGATATTTTATGCTTTTTGTACATTTCCGTGATTCCTGGCACTTTTGTTTTTTTGTTTGTTTATTTTGAACAGCGCAACATATCGACCGAACAATGAACAAAGAGAAATGATGTCAAGAAATTCGAAGCGCCATAATTCCTCGGCACAGAAAGTCTGATCTGGAATGCACTTTCGTTTGGGACAGCGAAAGACATGACGTTGTTGTTTTTCCATATACAAAAAAATACAAATAAGAGAATAAAACATTACAATATTGTATCTTAATGTAAATATCTGGAATTTAAAAAAAAAAAAAAAAACCATCATGTGAAGTAATAAAGTACAGAGTGAGTACTGTAGTATTCAAAATAACAACATGCAAAATCGTTTTTTAAAGAAAGAAAAAAATAAAGATCGAGGAGATGAAAGATTAAAACGTCGTGTCGGATTACCGCACCGAGGGACGAAATCACCTGCGGAGGAATTAAACTGAACCGAGTGGACTTGTCTGGATTATTTGGGATTAACTCTTCTGCAGGGCACCGAGCCCAAACGATAATCCTGGACTGATCCACCTGACTATGCTGGAAAGTCAGAAATGGTTCGCCCCACAGCGAACGAGTGTCTGTGGATGTTTTCGATTGCCCTCAAATGTACAGGATTTTGAAAAATCATCATCTAAAAAAAAAAAAAAAAAAAAAAAAAAAAAAACATGGAAACATGGATGTAGCCATTTTTTCCATACTCTGTACAAGGGTGAACAAACACACATAAATACACACTTTCACACACACACACACACACACACAGGGTTGTGTTGTAACAGAATACCAGTAATCGAATTACCTAATATATTAAATGTGTATATTGGGTATGGAGTGTCGTTAGATCGAGGGTCACTGTTAAGATGAGCTGAAAAATGTGTGCAGGATGAAACGTTCCTACAGGAAAGGCTCGCAAAAGTGGTTGATGAAATTATGTTTGCGACGAGGACCCGGGAAATACAGGCAATTTTGGCAGGAGGGCTAAACTCTTGATCTTTTGGTCCCCTGATCTACCACCCTCTACCTTCCACTTTGTACTGGTTGATTAGGGACCTCAGACTCCATCTCAGTAGTGCTGAAATAGTGTGGGGCGCCCTCCTGGGGGGTGGTTGAACGGTGTGACACGTGATACCTCTTCCGTTTTTTCCAGTGGCGGATAAAACGGAAAGGAGAAAAACGGTCTTTAATCTGAAAAGGCTCTTTTTGTTTTCCTGCGTATTCCAAAAGTCGCTGAAAAAATGCTTACGTCCCTTTACGTTAAATCACGTTTCATCCTGCGTCGTGGCGTTTATTTACCCTCTCAAGCTCTTTGAAGAGTGACGCATTTTCCAAAACGCCCTCGTTTTAGGATTCCGCAGTATGATGCGAATATCGACGATGCATCTGCTGTGCTGTGGAGACAAAAATATGCTTTAAAAACAAACAACAACAACAAAAAAAACCCAAAAGCATGTTTATTAGGCCTTATATGTTTCTCTGGTGGCGGCGTAGGATTATTTCATATTTGCATCAAACTACTTACAGAATACGTTCTCTTGTCAGATCTTGCATTGGTGAGAGAGCACATCGTGTCTTTACAGTGTCTTTCTGGAGTATTCTGACCAACCCTGCACACACACACACACTTAAACACACATACACCTCCTCAGTGTCCTGCGTGATGTCATCATTAAGTGGGACATATCGACTCAGAGCCACTGTGACTGGGCCAGACCAGATGTAGATCCACTGCATTAGTGTACAATCATGATAACGGTAGAGGAGGAGGCCGAGCCACTTTAAACCCCGCCCCTCCCCCCCTCCCTCGCAGTTTTGATTCGCCAACGTAACGTTTATCATAGAACGCCAGCACTACATTAGCAATACCTTTGTTACAGAGTTTCTCAATTCGACTAGCATCGCGGTCATGACATTTGCTTTCTCCCTCCGTATGACTAGCCGCATTGGCTCCGCCTCCTTTCTTTAACCTCCATTACTGTCCCTGCTCTATGCAGAGTATTATTGAAATCTCGCAATGCCATATGAAACAGAAAGAAGTCTATTTATTATATAATTCTGTTGTATTTTCTCTGTTCCTTTTTTGTAAATTAAATAACATATGTTTTGAGGGATTTTTTTTTTCTTCTGTGCGTAAATAAATAATTTCGTAAATAAAACCAGAAAAAAAAAGGTCTCGACTTGTATATCTTTTTTTATATTAGGGCTGCGGAAATGAACGGCAGTTCATTTTAACGAGGCTAATTTATGAACGCGGCGCATTTATGTCGGGACGTTGTTATTAAAACGATGAGTAAACAACTAAACAAATGCCCAAGAGGCGAAATTCAAACCGCCAAAGCATGACACACGTTTCTTCACGACGTTCCTATTCTTTCACCGGGTATTAAAAACAAATAAATAAACACCTAAATAAATTTTAATCGCTAAATATTTGTTTTACTCGGAGTATCAAATCAAGCACGTCATATTTTCCGGAAATATGAATGTAAAAATTGTCCTGATAATTTACATAATTTAAATCATTTACAAGAATATTTATATATATTTATATATTGCACACAAAACATCCAAATATATTTGTATATTTTTATATATCTGTTATAAAAATTAGGTATAGTATTAAAAACATGAAAAATATGTAACTCATGGAAAACATGCAATAATAGCAATATATATATATATATATATATATATATAATATATATATATATATATATATATATATATATATATATATCTATATATATATATATTATATATGTTTATTTTTTTTTAACTCCAGCTACTGAGATTTCCTTGGATGCACTCCAGATAATGTCAGTGTTGGAAGACTCTTACAGCGAACATTATGTCCACACCAATCTCTTTTTCTACCCATCTCCGGCAGAACAGAACGTCGATACGAGAGCACAGGCAAGGCGTTTTTATTTATTTATTTATTATTTTTCTTTAAATAAGACAAACGCCTTTCTCTGAAAGTGTAGCGCACGATTCGGAGAGGTATGAGTCACGAGAAATGTATCCAAAGAAATAAAACGTCGTCGTGTATCATATCCATCAAATCAATGTTGCTTTCGATGTGAAATTACAGCTGTCTTATCGAATACATTTAGACAGGATGACTGCTGTGCGAGAGGGATTATATTGGCATGACAAGAAAGCCTTTTTTTTTTTTTCCCTTCGTAAGGAATTATAACAATACCCGAACTTGAACATTGCACTTATAACCAAACGTGACTTAGTAAGATCGGTATGTTCTTCACATATAGTATAGTACACAGTATACACAGTATAGTGCAGGGGTGGGCAATTATATTTTCCAAAGGGCCACATGAGAAACCTGAGGTGTGTTCGTGGGCCGAACCAACAATAACGTTGAACGTAACTTATGTTCAATATGAATTTTTTTCCTCTTGTAAAGAGTGTTAAATATCATCATGTTCATTAGGCTACCGACCCACTATCCTTAAGAATAAGGATATTCTATTTAAGGAAAAGAAACAACAAAAAATATGGCTGTATTTTTCCTTCATTTTTAACACTGAGCATACTCCAACAACGTCAGCATTGCTGTGTGGTTATACATTCTTCTCGTGCGGCAAAGAAGCCGAAGCAGTTCAGCGGGCCGGATTAAAAGGACCAAGGGGCCGGATGTGGCCCCCGGGCCGTAGTTTGCCCACCCCTGGTATAGTGTATACTTTCAGAAATCGAAATAATGATTGTTTATTGTGGTCAATTTACAAAATGCACCTTGAGCAAAACAAAAAATGGAAATCTAAATCAATATTGTGAGTAACGTTTAGAACAGGGTTGTCCAATCTTTTCCACAAAGGGCCAGTGTGGGTGCAGGTTTTCATTCCAACCAAACCAAGTCCACCCTAAAATTGACCTGCTTCAATCTAATAATTTTCATTTTCAATGCCTATCAGGTGTGACCCTTAATTGATTGGATTGAAAATCTGCACCCCCACTGGCCCTTCGTGGAAATGATTGGACACTCCTGTATTAGTATTACTTAAGTCTTAATCCAATCAATTAAGGGTCACCCCTGATAGGCATTGTTGGGTTGGAATGAAAACCTGCACCCACACTGGCCCTTTGTGGAAAAGATTGGACAACCCTGGTTTAGAAGAAGTAGAAGTAGTGGAAGTGATGGCACCCCTCCCCCTCCTCCCCGCAGAATCCTGATCTCTACATCATGGAGTGTGTGTGTGGGATTTACATGAAGAGACAGAAGGATGTGAGAACGTCTCCATCCACAGAAGATCTGTGTTTATTTCTCCGAGATGGAACAACCTACCAGAGTTCCTTCATAAACACTGTGTGTAAGTGTACCTAGACGCTGCTGTTTTGAAGGTAAAGTGTGTTCACACCAAATATCCATTTCTCTTTTCTTCCTTCGCTGCTTTTTCTTCATTGATGAAAGTAAATCATGGACGCCTCCATTTTTTTGAAAGCGTTCTTTGTTTACAGGATTTTTTTTCACACCTGCCGTAAACTTTTGCACAGTACTGAAGTTTATTTTCTGTAACGCTTTCCGCAATGAACAATGAAAAGACGAGGAAATCCTCTTTTAGATGTTGTTGTATGAGGTAGAAACCTCATTCGGGTGATTATAAACAGTACAAAACGCCAGAGAGTGAGAATTAGCATCGTTAGCATCACATCACATTTCCATATTTAGACCCGCCTGTCTTCAGGGAAAGATGTTCCTCTGGATTCCTCAAGGGTGTGTAGGTACTGATGTGGGTTCGATGAGGAGATCGTGGAGGGGGAGTCGACTCATCCTAACGGTGTTCAATAAGGTTGAGATCAGAAGTTTATTTTCCAGTCCAACCCATATGAAGCATTGTCATGCCGGAACAGGTTTGGGCTTCGACCTCCAAAGCTACTGTATCCAATACAGTTGTGGTGATGGATGGATGGAAAAGGCACTGGGCTACTGGGTAGAAGGTCGGTGGTTCGAGCCCCGGTATCACCAAGATGCTACCCAAGGTCCTTAACTCTCTCCAGGGGGTGCTGTATCATGGTCGAAGTGCGCTTTACTGTGCGAAGAAAAGAATTTCCCTTACAAGATCAATACTATAAAATAAATAAATCAATAAACAAAGGAGGGGCACGGTGGCTTAGTGGTTAGCACGTTCGCCTCACACCACCAGGATCCAGGTTCAATTCCCGTCTCGGCCATGTGTGTGTGGAGTTTGCATGTTCTCCCCGTGCCTCAGGGAGTTTTTTTCTCCGGGTTTTCCGGTTTCCTCCCCCGGTCCAAAAACATGCACGGTAGGTTGATTGGCACCTTGGAAAATTGTCCCTAGTGTATGAATGTGTGTGTGTGTGTGTGCCCTGTGATGGGTTGGCATTCCATCCAGGGTGTATCCTGCCTTAATGCCCATAGACGCCTGAGATAGGCACAGGCTCCCCGTGACCCGAGAGAAGATCGGATATAGCGGTAGAAGATGAATGAATGAATAAACAAAGGAAGTAATAGCTCATATGTTTTTATATGTTTGATCTGAAGATCATGGGTTCAAATATATATATATATATATATATATATATATATATATATATATATATATATATATATATATATCTGATATATGTATGTATCTATATATATTGTTTTATATATATATATATATATCTAATATATATATATATATATATATATATATATATATATAATAAGTATCTATATATATATATATATATATATATATATATGTTTTTTTTCTGTGTAGAGTGTAGATATAGAAAATGAATATACATCTGAGCAATCAGAATTAATCACACAGGATTGCCATGGTATTTAAATAAATAAAATTATTCAATAGGACATTTAATGCCTATTCATTGCCATGTAATGAGCTTTCTTTCTTTTTTTTTGCCCGGAATAATGAGTCTATTAGTCTTCCTTTTCCCTGAGCCGTTCAGCATTCACCCAAACAAACTACAATCTCAGGAGGAAGATAAATACATGCGCGTTCCTCTAACGCCAACGCCACTGCCGTGTGATATTACAGCATGCTGACGTCTGCTCTAGTCATTCTGACCTTTCTCCTTTCCTAATCTTTTTTTTTTTTTTTTGCTCCTTTTTTTAATCTGCTCCTTTCCTGGGCCGAAGAGTGAGAGTGCACCTGTTCAGGTATTGCATGTTTTTTTTCCTTTACGTTTTTATTTATTTATTTTCTTATTTTATTTTTTTTACGATCATAAATCCATCCTGGATCTCATTGAGGCGTGACAAGTATTTTGTCTCGTCGCGACTCGTCCACACCTGGAAGGTGATGATAAAAGAGGAGTATGACCAAGGGGAGTGGTGTGTGTGTGTGTGTGTGTGTGTGTGTGTGTGGTGTGTGTGTGTGCTGGGGGGGGGGGGGGGGGGGGTTCAGGTCCTCTGAGGTCTGCGAAACCATGCGAAGCGGGAAGGTAATTGATGACGGTAATTAGAAGCGTGGCGTTCGACCGTCGGCCAGCAAGCTTTTCTTTCCCTCTCCGAACGGACAAAAACAAAACAAATATTGACGCCTTTTAAACACATCTAATAAGACTTTAATAAGCAAGTCTTTGTGAACACGTCAAGGTTAATACCATGAAGAAATCCTACGCGGGAAATACAACCACTTTGCATCACGGAGATTTATTTACCGGCCTTTGTACGAGAACGAGAAGACGGTTATCCCAAAGGACTTCGTGGAAAGTCTGTCCACTTGGCGTCCACCGTCTTGGCAATGCTCCCTGGCGGTTATATTCACACCGGGCTCTTGGATACGTTTAGATGATGACCTTTTCAAGGGATGCGGTATAAAAAAAATCAAATAGCAAAATAATATGTATTTTTTTTAATAGGCTTCACTAATCCAATAAAGGGGCACGGTGGTTTAGTGGTTAGCACGTTCGTCTCACACCTCCAGGGTCGGGGGTTCGTTTCCCGTCTCGGCCATGTGTGTGTGGAGTTTGCATGTTTTCCCCGTGCCTCAGGGGGTTTTTCTCCTGGTTCTCCGATTTCCTCCCCGGTCCATAAACATGCACGGTAACTTGGTAACCTAGTGTATGAATGTGTGATTATGTGTGTGTGTGTGGGTCCTGCGATGGGTTGGCATTCCATCCATTGTGTATCCTGCCTTAATACCCATAGACACCTGAGATAGACACAGACTCCCCGTGACCCGAGGGAAGATCGGATAAAGCGGTAGAAGACGAATGAATGAATAATACAATAATGATCGGAAATATTTCCTCTCAATATTTTTCCATTGGAAGGTGTGATATGAACTTACCGGGAGAGGAATTTACCGCGCCCCGGAAAATAAACACCCCGCAGTCCTCGGTTCAGCTCAAAGCGCTCCCGATCAATAGTTTCAGTTTTGCAGTCCCACGGCGAAAGCATTTTTATCCCGTGATTCATTTTGTGCGAGATTACCCGCAAATTACGAGGCCATGTTGCTCGGCGAAGAAGGCGTTTCGCACATGTCGTCTCCGTCCCAACAGAGCGAGTCGGTGACATAACTCAGTTTTTCCGAGGCAGCCCAGAGACATGACCGGGAGACTTTGATGTCGTTACTTCGAGGACTCGAGATGAGAAATTTATTTACCTTCACTGACCACTTTATTTCTAGAGAGCTGGCCAGGAGCAAGAAAAAAAAACTCCAGGAAGTATCTTAAGGGGAACTTATCCACTGAATAAAAGGTCATAACGGCAGTGTATGGGGACATTCCCAGTCATTCCCAAACATTCCCACGTGAACAAAGTGAACCTGTTCTAGCATTTTGATATGCAAACTATCGGTGCAAATTGGGACTAAATGTAGAATGCACTAAAAACCACATAGCATTTATATCCAGGTGTCCACAAACTTTTGGTAATATGCTGTTGATCAGGGGACCTGGGACCCACAAGATCGGAAAACCACATCATAATTATGACTGCGTTCATTTGACCTTGTCCTGTAATTCCCTGACGTACCACCAGGTGGTGCATTAGACACTGGGATACATTGAGTATTAACATTAATGCCTTTTATATATTTATGTTTTGCCCCCTTCCTGGCATAACGCTTTAATTTTATGGGCATCTTGTTCAAGTTCCATCAATGTGGACCCTAAGCCAAAAAGTTTGCGCCCCCCCCCCCCTTCCCCACTGCACCCAGGCCTCCTTACCTCACCTTTAGTATCACCTTTGTGGCTAAATCTCCCCAACACTCCAAAATCTTCGTGGAACAGGAGATTAAATGTTCAAAAAAAAAAACACTCCGATCATTTTTTATTTATTTTTTTGGAGAAAGATGCAGCCGTTTTTTTGGCCAATTATGCCCCTTGTTCACTGTTATACCTAAGCAATTTAAGGCACAACAAAAGGATACGGACAAAAAAGAAACGGTGCCGTAAATCTTCCTAAACACCAGCAACGGGTATAAAGGAAAACCCGGAGATGTATTCACCGAGAGTCTAAAAGCTTCGCACAATGAAGATTTTTGCAAGCAAATTGTTCTTGTCTTGTACTATTGAAAAGAATGTCACTTTTTTTTCTTTTTTTCCCCCCAGCATAACAAACTAAAGAAGCCAGCGGGCGGGCGCTCGCCGGTCGGTGTGCTGAGATACGGCAGGTGAAGATAATCGCACACTTTGCAATTAGCCTGGTGAATAATTAATGCGGCAAAGTGGCGAGGCGGAAGTGCAGGCTGTAAAAGTCCTTCGCTTGCATCATGGCAAGCAGGTCTGTATGGGTTGGTCAAGCGGAGAGATCCTCCGTTCTCTTGGATACATTCCATATATGCTACTGTTTTGTAGGGAGGTTAATTTACTGCCTATCTATATATTATATATATATATATATAGGTATTGTGAAGGGGGCACAGTGGCTTAGTGGTTAGCACGTTCGCCTCACACCCGCCAGGGTCTGGGTTCAATTCCCATCTCGGCCATGTGTGTGTGGTAGTTTGCATGTTCTCCCCGTGCCTCAGGGGGTTTTTCTCCGGGTTCTCCGGTTTCCCCCCGGTCCAAAAACATGCACGGTTAGGTTGATTGGCACCTTGGAAAATTGTCCCTAGTGTATGAATGTGTGTGTGTGTGTGTGTGTGTGTGTGTGTGTGTGTGTGGTGTGGTGTGTGTGTGTGTGTGTGTGTGTATGTGCCCTGCAATGGGGTTGGCATTCCATTCCATCCAGGTGTATCCTGCCTTAATGCCCATAGACGCCTGAGATAGACACAGATTCGCCTGTGACCCGAGCGAAGATCGGATAATTTTAAAGCGCTATAGAAGATGATTGAATTGAATGAATGAATGAATGGAATTGATATATTATATATATATATATATATATATATATATATATATATATATATATATATATATTATATACTGTATATATGTGTGTGAACTGTCTGACCTGCGAAGCGAAGGCATACCATCTCAGCTGTGTTCCTGCACCGCCAATGCTCTGTGGTCGAGATATATCCCATCGCATGTATACGCTCCTTCCGGGTTTTTTGGGTTCTATAAAAAAAAAAAGAAAAAAAAGAAAAAAATAATTCACTGCCTCTTTTACATCTACCCGAGCGCTTGCCGGGTTGGAAAGCGGAAAATTAAATCTTCATTAACAATCTTAATTAGCCTTCGATCTCCCTCGGGTAAGCCGACAGAAAATCCATGCCCGGATAAGTTGTGAGGCAAGAAGGTTGGAGAGGGTGTTATAGGGGAGAGGATGACAGGTAAAAAGGATAGCGAGTGCAGAAAGAGGCAGTGAGCTGCGTGGATGGACATGTATATCCAATTGACGGACATTTGGGTTGACGAAATTTGCTTGAAACAATAACACAAAAGAAGTTCTGATCATAGGGTCTCTGCGATATGGGTTAAAGCATTGGTCTCTGGACCGGCGGTTCGCAGGGTCGAATCCCACCACCTCTCACCAAGCACTCTTGAGCGACGCCCTTAACCCTCATTTGTACGTTGCTCTCGATAATAATAGGCTTTGCAACAGGTTTTGGCAGACGAGAAAAAAATATATTAATATTACATTTATATTCATTATTAAATTAATATTAGTATTTATATAGGAGCGTATAATTGTAGGTAAAAAGTCAGTACAGCTGTAACAACCCCTTGTCCAATTTTGATCAAAGCCTGTCTTCATTTCCCTGCTGTGCTTTCGGATTCGCCAGGACCTTGTTTATCCTGAAACCGGCACCTCCTCTGAGACAAAATAACAACATCACATGCCATGTTTGTCTGTCTGATCTGTCTTAAAGGAACAGCTCGTCGAGAGAGAAAAACCAGTCTAACCACCGGGCCATGTTTTACTAGTCTGTTGGAAAGCAAGTCAGCACCGCAGCGAGGAAAATAAAGGGTCGGAACATGAATGATTTTGGGATTATTGGCAGATGCGTAAAAGTGGTAGGAGATGACGAGAGGAAAAGTTCTCTCTGATATATTAATAGAAGTGTATGAGTCCTTGGAGTCTTCATAGGAGGGTTTACGATTACAGCAGATGCCGATTATTGTGTCCGTGTCAGATGATCCTCTGAAGAAAAGGTCAGGCCTGAGGGTGAACGGTAAACGCTGTGGAAGCGTACCTCTTTATGGGATCCACCAGAGGGCAAACATCAGAATGATAAATAGGAGGTTTCAGTTGTGTATTTATGGTTGAAGGGCCCAGGATCTTAGTGGTGAACCCTTTTGCATCACTGGTAATTCAATTTACTGGGATTTCATTTGCTTTACGGAAATCCGAAGTCAGTCCTTGTAAGTGTATTGTTGTATGTTTATTCCTGAGAGGGTTGGAACCAGGTGATGGTGATGGAACGGCAATAAGTAGAACGAAACATTGAGAGGAATCCCCAGTCTAAAAAAAAAAAACAAAGAAAACCCCCAAAGGAAACCGTCGTAACAAACACTTCCTATTAGTGCTAAAGTGTCTAATAAACATCTGTATTTCTCAGCCACACATGGAATTGGGGGGAAGTGGGGTGGAGCTCAGTGGCGCTGGGCTGCTGATTGGAAGATCCGGGTTCGAGCCCCAGTATGGCCAAGCTGCCTCCTTTGGGTCCTTGAACAAGACCCTTAACCCTCTGTGCTCCAGAGGCGCTGTATCATGGCCAGACCCTGCGCTCTGACCCCAAATACCAACAATAAGCCGGGATGTACAAGCTGCTGTAATGTATATATGACCAATTATATCAGTCCAATTCTACCTCAGTCTAACCGATCCTTGTCCCGCTACAATAAGCCTGTTATTTATGTCTAAATATCATGCTTGCAATATCAGAAATCCATCAATCCTATTACTGCAAATGCGATCGATGCATTCGAGGTCGATATAATGTGATGCAATGTAACACATATAATGTAACGTATTTACTTACAACTTATTAAATCATATTTTATATTACCCTTTGGAGGAAAAAAAATTCTAGGCGTTTGGCAAGCCTTTGAGAATACCAATGCTGCCACCTAGCGGCTGTAAATCATATTTACCCTTAGTCCTGAGTAAATCTGCAATTGCGTTTGCAGAAAGGAAGCATCGAACGTGCAAGGAACCTCCACCGTGCTTCAACGCTGCCTGCGGACATTCCTTATTCTTCCACTCTTCCATCCTACTGCGGCCAAATATCTCAGATTTTGACTCCTCTGTCCTGAGCATATGCATTCCGTGCATAGAGGAGTCATTCATTCATCTTCTACCGCTTTATCTGATCTTCCCTCGGGTCATGGGGAGTCTGTGCCTATCTCAGGCGTCTATGGGAATTAAGGCAGGATACACCCTGGATGTAATGCCAACCCATCGCAGGACACACACACACACACACACACACACACACACACATTCATACACTAGGGACAATTTTCCAAGGGGCCAATCAACCTACCGTGCATGTTTTTGGACCGGGAGGAAACCGGAGAACCCGGAGAAAAACCCCCCGAGGCACGGGGAGAACATGCACAAACTCCACACAAACGTGGCCGAGACGGGAATCGAACCCGGATCCTGGCATGGTGAGGCGAACGTGCTAACCACTAAACCACCGTTTTTTTCACTTCTGGCCACATTAGATGTGTGTACAGGGGTCTCACTGGTTTCCACTCGGTGCATTGCTTAATCACTTTGCATCACTTTTATAAATTGATACAATTTTTGAAAGCATTCTTATTTTACTGCATGTGTTAGAGTGGGAGATGTTTAGAAGCCTGCTACAGAGCACTGACCTCAACCCTATTGAACACCTTTGGGATGAATTGGAATGCTGACTGCACCTTCCTCACAATCACTGCAATCAGGTCCTGACCTTATTAACTCTTCTGAGCCTGAACGAGGACAAATGTGGTGGAACATGTATTATGTACATTATACATTACAGTACATTAAGAGGTGGTAGCCCAGAGGTTAAGGTGTTGGACACTAGTGGGCCCTTGAGCAAGGCCCTTAACTGTCAATTGCTCAGTTGTAAGTCGCTCTGCCAAATGCTGTAAATGTAAATGTAGTACAGTGAAATTAGGGAGGGGGTGGGGCTCAGTGGTCTAAGGCGCTAGGCTGCTGATTGGAAGATCCTGGGTTCGAGCCCTGGTATAACCAAGCTGCTGACCCAGCTACAGAGCTTCAGACCCTTAATCCTCTGTGCTACAGGGGTGCACCCCCTGTGCTCTGACCCCAGCCTCCAAACCCGCTGTGATATGCAAAGAAAGAAGCTGGGGTCAACCATGATACGGCACCCCCTGGAGCACACAGAGGGCTAAAGGCCTTGCTCAAGGACCCAAGAGTGGCAGCTTGGCGGTACCAACCCCCGACCTTCTGACCAGTATCCCAGCGCCACAACCATGTTATGTAACAAGATGTTTTTTTGTTGTTTTTAAACCTGATTGTGGCTTGGATACACAAGTGTATCCAAGCCGATGTTTGAACATCAAGTGGGAGTTCGTGCCACCATCCAGGTAGCAGATCAGAGAAACCTTGAAGTTCCCTTTGAGATGGTGGAACGAGTCAAGCAGGGTCAGAGGGTGAGATAAGTGCAAGAACAATGCTGGTGTCATTCATTCATTCATTCATTCATTCATTCATCATCATCTTCTACCGCTTTATCCGCTTTATCCGATCTCCCTTCCCTCGGGTCACGGGGAGCCTGTGCCTATCTCAGGCGTCTATGGGCATTAAGGCAGGATACACCCTGGATGGAATGCCAACCCATTGCAGGACACACACACACACACATTCACACACACACATTCATACACTAGGGAACAATTTTTTTCCAAGGTGCCAATCAACCTACCGTGCATGTTTTTTGGACCGGGGAGGAAACCGGAGAACCCGGAGAAAAACCCCCTGAGGCACGGGGAGAACATGCAAACTCCACACACACACATGGCCGAGACGGGAATCGAACCCGGATCCTGGAGGTGTGAGGCGAACGTGCTAACCACTAATCCACCGTGCCCCCCCCCCCCCCCCCCCCCCCCCCCCCCCCCCCCGTGCTGGTGTGTTGTTATTTATTTATTTATTTATTGTTTTTCGCTTTGTATTCCGGGCATCAGAGATTTAAATCTCACATGGCTGCCAGCTATTGAAAGCCAACGGAGAGGGAAGGAGCATTCCCTCTATGGGGGTTGGAAGAACTTGAAAACAAATCATTCGCAAAGATGAATTCGGGAAAAGTTGCCGAGGTCGCAAGATCCCTCCGAGACAGAGCTGCCGGGAGCGCAATGCAGAAATGACGAGGGAGTGAACGCGTCCTTTTCATCGTCTAAAGGATCGATGAGTCCGATCAATCAAACTAACCAGGTTTACCACGAGCTAACCGTTATTACCAATATTAGCATATTTTCCACTACAGAGATCTTTTCTATACGCTTTTTTTTTTTTTTTTATTCTGAGGCGTCCACATGAGGTCCTTTCAAGCTTCACATCAAACTTGCTTTATCCTGTGGGATACTAATCCCAAAGCAAAAGCCGTATCTGCACCATTCGAGCTGGTTTTCAAACCACCAGCATGTGTCATATCAAGAAATACTTTTAAGTATGTGATGTCTTGATATTTACGCATATCCAGAGCGGCGTACAAAAAAAGTCTCCATCTAAGAATAAATTAACTCTGATTATAAACTTAAGATACAAACAACCTTAGACTCAGATGAGTTGTTTTTTGTGCTGGCAAGACAGTGAAAGAGGAAGACAGAGGAAGTTTAACTTCCTTACATTCGAGTTTATTAATGTTCAATGCAGACAAAAATGTTTTTAAAAATATGAATAATCACACCTATATATATATATATATATATATATATATATATATATAATATCTTCTGATAGATGCCGATATATATATATATATATATATATATATATATAATATATCATATATATATATATATATATATAGATAGATAAATATCATATCATATCATTCATTCATCTTCTACCGCTATATCCGATCTTCCCTCGGTTCACGGGGAGTCTGTGCCTATCTCAGGCGTCTATGGGCATTAAGGCAGGATACACCCTGGATGGAATGCCAACCCATCGCAGGACACACACACACACACACACACACACACATTCACACACACATTCATACACTAGGGACAATTTTCCAAGGTGCCAATCAACCTACCGTGCATGTTTTTGGACCGGGAGGAAACCGGAGAACCCGGAGAAAACCCCCCTGAGGCACGGGGAGAACATGCAAACTCCACACACACACATGGCCGAGACGGAGACGGGAATCGAAACCGGACCCTGGAGGTGTGAGGCGAACGTGCTAACCACACTAAGCCACCGTGCCCCCCCATATATATATATATATATATATATATATATATATATATATCTATATATATATATGACAAATAAATGCTATGTTGAACAAAAATGCTGAATGAACCATTTGAATACTTCGGAAATCTAAATAATGATTATTTTTGTCCGTTTACCGTTTAAATGCAATGAGAATGAGCAAACAAAAAAATGGAAATCAAAAAATCAAATCATCAATATTTGTTGTTGAGTATTAATCATGAAGAAATTTAGAAGAAAGTAGTAAATAAAGAAGTAAATGATAGAGTAGTGGAAGCTGAGGTGACCCCAGATGCCCCCACCACAGAACCCTGATCTCTACATCATGGAGTGTGTGTGTGGGATTTACATGAAGAGACAGAAGGATGTGAGAACGTCTCCATCCACAGAAGATCTGTGTTTACTTCTCCAAGATGGAACAAACAACCAGCCGAGTTCCTTCATAAACACCGTGTGTACAGTAAGTAAGTGTACCTAGAAGAATTACTGCTGTTTTGAAGGTAAAGTGTGTTCACACCAAATGTCCATTTCTCTTTTCTTTCTTCCTTCGCTGCTTTTCGTTCCTTGAAGGAAAGTTGCAAAAAAGGAAAAAAGGGGTAAAATTAAAATAATAAATAATAAAATAGAAAAAAAAATCAATATATAATATATATATATATATATATATATATATATATATATATATATATATATAATATAAATACGATATATACCCTATATTTCACTTCATCATGTGATAAATAATGTGTCTGATCATCTTTACTTTGATCTGTTCAATTCTATTTTACTGCTGGCTATTAACTGTGATCATCTTTAATCCGGTCTGATGCGGATCAATCCCATCCTGCACCTGTTCCCGTTCCCGTTCCCGTTCCTGCACTATCCTGACAAAATAAATACCGCCTGAAGGCAGTTTTGGCAAACTACACGAGACATTGTGTCTTTGAAGAAAGAATTGCAGGTGAACAACAACAGCAGCTCGCCTTCATTCCTGCCACTTCCCATTAACAACCTCCCCGACTACCCCCCCCCCCACCCTTCCCTCCCCCCTCCCCCCTTTCTTTCCTTCTCTTCCTCCTTTGCCTGGGCCTCAAATTGAGCTTGTAATAGCAAAGCAAAAGACATATGTTCTTTTCTGCTCAAAAAAAAAATCTAAGCAGCAATAACAATTCAACTGAATCGAATGCTCGCGACCGAAAGCGTCGACCGAAAGCGTCGACCTCGCTAGCGTTGTCCATTTGAGTGATTATTCTATCAACGGGTTTTGCAACAATCATGATCGTTCTCCCGAGGCAACAGAAGCGAGCGAATGAACTGGTCTCTTGTGAAGGAGTAGTTCATTCATTCATTCATCTTCTACCGCTATATCCGATCTTCCCTCGGGCATCTATTAAGGCAGGATACACCCTGGATGAAATGCCAACCCATCACAGGACACACATACACACACACACACATTCATACACTAGGGACAATTTTCTAAGGTGCCAATCAACCTACCGTGCATGTTTTTGGACCGGGAGGAAACCGGAGAACCCGGAGAAAAACCCCCTGATGCACGGGGAGAACATGCAAACTCCACACACACATGGCCGAGACGGGAATCGAACCCCCGACCCTGGAGGTGTGAGGCGAACGTGCTAACCACTAAGCCATAATAAAAAACACTATCCTATACACAGTGTTGGGGAGTAAGTGGTCACATGTAACAGCGTTACGTAACTTCATTACAAAATAAAAGTAACATTAATCAAGTTGATGAGAATAATAACATTAATCAGTTGATGAGAATAATTAAACGACGGTTACTTTTGAAAAATGTTGACGATTAGAAATCCCAAAGACAACCAAAGCAATTTCGCTGGCACCAGCACTTTTTCCGAGCGCCACCTAGTGGACGAATAAAAGCAATCAAATTGAATCAGTTGCTTTACTTTTCTAAAGTAATTAAAAAGTGACACTACATTTATTATCTTTAATCACATTTAAAATGTTATAACACTGCATTTTTGTGTGTGTTGTCTTTGTGCTACGTATAAACTATAATGTGCTACAGCAGCCCGAAAAGTTTCTCCTTTTTGTCTACGCCGTGTAAATTGATTTTGAAAAGGAAAGGAAAAGCAAAAAATAAAACTCGTCTGTGAAAAGGTACTTCCAAAGTAAATGCTGTGAGGCGGAAAAACAAGAAATCTTTGTCTGCACGGTGTGAAACGCATTCCTCAAACTGATGATGCAATAGTTCGTTGTTGTTTTTTAATACATATCCTTTAAGGTCATTGACGTGTTTGTAGTAATTTAATTATTACTTTCTTCTGTAAAATCAACTCGAGTGAAGATCTTGAGTGGCCTGCAATAGAATTGTGACCTCAATCCCCCTTTGGGATCAATTTTAATGTTGACCCCGCTGACCCCTCCCCCCCCCCCCCCTACCCCAACCCCAACCCCAACCCCAGGCCTCCACTCCTCAGCTTCATCAGCAGTACCTGTCTATTCTATTCTATTCTAACACCCTTATCACTATATGATCACCACTCTAACATCCAGAACATCTTCACATAAGAGCGAGCTTAATGTGGACTTAAATGTGAAACAGAATGCACAAATGTCACATTCATTCATTCATTCATTTTCTACCGCTTTATCCGATCTTCCCTCGGGTCACGGCGTCTATGGGCATTAAGGCAGGATACACCCTGGATGGAATGCCAACCCATCGCAGGGCACCAACACACACTCAAACACACATTCACACACTAGGGACAATTTTCCAATGTGCCAATCAACCTACCGTGCATGTTTTTGGACCGGGAGGAAACCGGAGAACCCGGAGAAAAAAAAAAACCCCCTGAGGCAAAACCCTGAAGGAGACGGGGATGAACATGCAAACTCCACACACACAACATGACCGAGACGGGAATCGAACCCGGATCCTGGCGGTGTGAGGCGAACATGCTAACCACTACGCCACCGTGCCCCACAAATGTCACACACCACATCTATTGTTTATCCGATACCAATCATAGTTACTTTCACATTTACCTCAGGTTTAATTCTTTGGAATCGCTCCATTGCATTCATGTGCGTAAAAGAATCCCGTTTTTTTTTGTGCCGTATACGGACACGCCTCTTGTAAATAACGAGAATCTGTTCCTGTTCACATACATATCTTACAATGGAAAAGGAAAATAAAAGCTCTAGCTGCAGTATATTTAAGGAGCCAGGTATTAAACCAGAGCTGCAGAGTCCTCCAGGAAGGATTTGGGTAAGTTCATACATCTCTTTTCCTTCTCTGTGTCCGTATCTCACAGTAGGTAGGATTCTGTTTAGTTAAAGTGCACGATGCAAATGTGGCAGGCTGCATTTCATGGAAACATTACATCTATACATCTTTAACAGTTGCCCTGGCTTCCTCGTAAACAGCCAAACCTTTGATTTGATCCTATTCAGAGCAGTACAATCATATCTGACCTGTATGTATTTATGTATTTATACATAATTTCCAAGGTAAATACATACTACACAGATTTACACACACACACAAACACACACACATATATATATATATACTACTCCTGAGGGCACAGGGAGAACATGCAAACTATATATATATATATATATATATATATATATATATATATATATATATATATATATATATATATATATATATATATATATATATATATAATATATATAAAACCTGAATATAAGATCTTATTCCAAACTGGAAAAAAAAAGTGACGTCTCCCAATACCATTGTCGATGTAGTGAATAAATGTGTGTATTTTTTAGAGTCTATTGCTTGTGTAATGGACATATATGCTTTTGTGAAATGAACATGTATTGAAATTTTATAGCTTTAATCAGAATCATGGCTGAGATCCTGAAGACCGGCGATAAAGTGTCGAATGAACCGGATGATGATTTCCATCTTGGCTATGTGAGGTGTGTGTATAGATTTTGTGATGTGGTGAGAGCATGTGTTGCTGATGAACATGTCTTCTATAGCCTAAAAAAAAAAAAATATATATATATATATATATATATATATATATATATATATATATATATATATATATTATATATATTATTGGTCGTAGCTTGTGTTCTACTGCTTCAACAAACCTGGCCTTTTCACTAACAGCGGCCTAGAGGAATATCATAACGCGACGGATGACGATGACATTGCAGGAGAAGAGGTGAGCGCTGACTGCCATCGCCGTGGTCACTACCCGGGACACAGGTTCTTTGTTATGTATCACGGCACTACATTGCACAATGCTTCCAAGATCCAAGTCGAAGGCTTCATCCCTTCTTTAGAGGGCATGCTGGGCCGCGGCGTGTATTTAAGCCGTGATTTTAACAAAGCCGCTCGCTATCCGCTGAAAAACCGAAACCAGGCTCTGGCGGTCATCCAGGTGAACGTGCGAGTGGGTAAAGTGAAGAGGATCGATTATCAAGGCCATCCCCTGCAGAAGACGTGGCATCAGAATGGCTACGACACCGCCTGGGTGCCACCGAGATGCGGAATGGTGGATTCCGGTTTAGAGGAAGATTGTGTGTACGATCCGAATCGAATCCAATTCCTGCAGATCATTCGGAATGACCGGTGTTGATATTGTCCCTTTTATATATATATATATATGAGATATGAGATATCAATAAACGATAAATAGAAAACAAAAGTGCTTGTGTGTTGTATCTTCCCCTGAATATTTAACACAGTTAGTATGTCTTTTTGAACCTCCTGTTCCTCATTTGATCTTATAATATCCTCCATTCTCCAGTTTAGCCTAAAGGTGCTCATGGGCTTCGAGGTCGGGCCCCTGTGGCAGGCATCCAAAGATGGCTGATGTAGATAAGTGATGATGTGCAAATTCAACGTTCAATATGGGTTTAAGAAAACCTCGTACGTATGAGGGGGTAGCTCAGTGGGCTGTTGATCGGAAGATCCGGGTTCGAGCCCCGGTATGGCCAAGCTGCCGCCCTTGGGTCCTTGATCAAGACCCTTAACCCTCTGTGCTCCAGGGGCGCCGTATCATGGCTGATACCCTGCGCTCTGACCCCAGTTACCAACATCAAGCTGGGATATGCGAAGAAAAGAATTTCACTGTGCTGTAATGTATATGTGACCAATAAAGGCATTCTTTCCTTCTTCTTCTGATGATGTTGGGGCGCCCCCTTGTGGTCATGTGGGTTCTCTGTACACCTGAGTATAACTCAATCCCAGGTTAGTCCTCATTTGGAAATTATTCCAATTATTATTCTGTTCTGTGACGATGTACCCGATCCACCAGATTTCATAGTGTGGTTATGGAGATTATGGAGTTAGACCCAAAGGGATTAATAGAACCAGGTTCTGATTTAGGGTAAGTAGAAATGGGGTTTTACAATCAATTCATCAATTATCAATAAAAGTAAAAAAGCAAGAAATTTAGGTGAGTGTAAAGAAATCATTTGTATGTGACTGGGGTGCCCTCTAGTGGTTCGAAAAGAAAACGTTATGGCGAACGTGACCCGTATCATTCATTCATTCATTCATCTTCTTCCGCTTTATCCGATTTTCCCTCGGGTCACGGGGAGTCTGTGCTTATCTCAGGCGTCTATGGGCATTAAGGCAGGATACACCCTGGATGGAATGCCAACCCATCGCAGGACACACACTCACACTCACACACACATTTATATACTAGGGACAATTTTCCAAGGTGCCAATCAACCTACCGTGCATGTTTTTGGACCGGGGGAGGAAACCGGAGAACCCGGAGAAAAACCCCCTGAGGCACGGGGAGAACATGCAAACTCCACACACACATGGCCGAGACGGGAATCGAACCCGGACCCTGGCGGTGTGAGGCGAACGTGCTAACCACTAAGCCACCGTGCCCATCAGATATTTAATTTAATTTAATTTAATTTAATTTAATTGTTTGTTTGTTTTGCAAGAATAGAATAAAATTGCTAAATCAACATTTGGTACACTTTTACCCCTAAAAAGACTTTTTTTTTATCCATAGTGGTAGTAGACAGGTGTTATAATGTTCCCCTTAAATCAGAGATACTTTTAATTCGCTCCTAATTAGCAAGACTAATGTCATTTTCTTACTATCCCCCATGTCATGTGTTTTTATGGTTTATTCATTTGTATAGTACTTGTTACAGTGCTTAAATCTGATTGGTCAGAGGTTTACATTCACTTTGTTCATATGTTATTGCTTGTTTGAGAACATGTTCTCATGCATGTGAATTGTTGCCGCTGAATCACTCAGACAGTCATCGGAATGCAGAAAAGGTGGCACTGCTACTTGTGTGGTAAACATGTCACGTTGCGGCAGTGAGACACGTGGCGTGACTCAGGCGCTGCCTCGGTGCACGAGTTCCTCTCCGCAAGTGAGTCACACGTCAGTCTGGTCCGTGCAAACAGGATATTCGTTGGGCGTGAAGGCGAGTGCCACGAAATACCACATATTATAGCTGGAGAAAGTGCGCGGAGGTCGTTATTTGCTACATGGATTTTGATCGAAGTTCAACATTAAAGGAGACGGAAAAACAAGCAAGACTCTATTCGTATAGAATTGCAGTGTGGATAATAACGGTGTAATAACGGCTTGCACTTGGTCCTTTGTGCCAACATCAAAGGTCATTTAAGGCCACGGGGAACAAGATGAAGAGATGATGTGACTAAACCTGAACAATGTGATACTGCGTGGATACACTTAATTCCATCACTGGATGATTTAATAGAGAGGTGTGGTTTATTCTGTGGATAGATAACAAATAAGATGTATACTGACGTAATCTGTGGATGGATAGATGGATGTGTGGATGAGTGGATGGATAGATATGTAGAAAGATGGATGGATGGACAGATGCGTGGGTGGATGCATGGATGGATAGATGTGTGATTTGACTGGATGGATGGATAGATGTGTGGGTGGATGGATGGATGGATAGATGTGTGAAGGGACTGAATGGATGGATAGATGTGTGAAGGGACTGAATGGATGGATAGATGTTTGAAGGGACTGGATGGATGGATGGATGGATAGATGTGTGAAGGGACTAGATATGTGGAGATGGATGGATGGATGGACATATGCGTGGGTGGATGGATGGATGGATGGATAGATGTGTGAATTAACTGGATGGATGGATGGATGGATGGATAGATGTGTGAATTAACTGGATGGATGGATGGATGGATAGATGTGTGAAGGGGCTGGATGGATGGATAAATGTGTGAAGGGAGTGGATGGATGGATGGATGGATGGATGGATGGATGGATGGATGGATGGATAGATGTGTGAAGGGACTGGATGGATAGATGGGTGGGTGGATGGTTGGATGGATGGATAGATATGTGAAGGGACCTCATGGATGGAAAGATGTGTGAAGAGACTGGATGGATGGATACTATATCAGTAGATGAAGAGATGGATGTTTGTTCTACTGATGAATCGATAAATGGGTGGCTTGGTGGATGGATGGATAGATGAGTGGATGGATAGTGTGTTAGGGGACTGGATGGATGGATGGATAGATGGATGGATGATTGGTTGCATTTCCATTTACAGCATTTGGCAGACGCCCTTATCCAGAGTGACTTACACCTGAACAATTGAGCGTTAAGGGCCTTGCTCAAGGGCTCCCACTAGTGGTATCTTGGTGGTGGTTGTAGGATTTAATCATTAACGACACTTGATCTTAATCCGGATTGATTCAGACTAACGTTAAAAGCACGTGCACAAGGGATTGTGACTCCTGTGAGTCAGAGCGTAAGACCTACGCCTTCTCTCCACACCTCCACCAGGCCTTCGTAATATTAGCACCACCTTTGTTTGTATTGCAGGAGAAACAAAAACTAACCAGACGCTTTCACACGGTGTTTTCCACCATCATGGATGGAAAGACAGACGTGTCCGTTGGAAGGAAGCGGAAAGCGTCCTGTTCCGAGCGCCCGGGGAAAAAGCGGAATCTGGCGCCGGCCACCGCAAGCCTGAAAAAGAGCGTCTGCATTCGGCACGGCAAACCCCTGGTGTTTTTCTGCCGCAGAGATGAGCGGTGTATATGCAACCGGTGCCTTACATACACGCACATGACTCACCATGTCGTCCCGATTGAGAAAGAGATGCCCGAGAAGATGGTATGCTTTTGTTTTGCTGTTTGTTTTGTTTTTATTGTTCTGTTTATCTGTTTGCCTTCATTTCTGGCTTTTCAGATCAAGCTGGGGAAAATGCGAACGCAGACAACCGAGATGCTTCAGACGCGCCAGAGAGAAGAGCGAGCTTTACGACGAGCTATTCATTCCTTCAAGGTGTATTTATATATATGTGTGAAGTAGCTATTCGATTTCCTTTTTGCCTTTTTGTGCACATAAAGTATCTTTTTTTCATATTTATATATATATATATATATATATATATATTTATTTTTATTTATAAGACATCGGCGGTACGGGCGGTGATGTGAAAAAAGTGTGAAAGAGAACGGCGAGAGCTTTACGGAGCTGATTCGCTCCATTGAGACGAAGCAGCGTGCACTCAAGGAGCTGATCGTGGCTCAAGAGGAGGCTGTCGTCATGCAAGTCAATGCCCTTTTGGAGAGACTGGAGAGGGAGATCAGCGAACTGATGAGCGCCGATGCTAAACAACGGCTCTCTCGTTCAGACAATGATATTCGTTTCCTGCAAGTGAGTATGAAAGTTCACCTTCTGTGATGCCTTTTGGCTCGGCGCTCCCTGCGACCGCGCGTGTATCTAATCGATGGATTCACGGATGGTTGGATAGTCACTGTGTGAGAGAGTTACCTTTTATATATGCAATTTAACATATATCTCTTCAGACTGTACATATGTAAACAGTGTTTATTGTTATATACTGATTATATATCATTATTAGTGACGTGTGCAAAAGCATCACTATTATAATCTCTCTAGCTTCGGTCAAAATTTCGCCGCGTAACTCGTCCCGCAGTTTTTGTCCGATCCTCATGAATCATACCGCATAACGTGCGGCCCGACGGTGTGAGGTGTTCTGTTACTTTTTATAAGGAATCGCCCCAGTGGAATTCCGAACCCGGGGTCAAAAAGCGGGAATTTTTTTCCCATAGAAAATGAATGGGGCCGAAATTTCGTGCCTCACAGTTCGGGCCTGTGAGCGTCCGACATGCACATATGGCAAATCCACTCGTAGGGGGTCCGGAGTGGATCACAATCATATACCTCCCGAACCCCACACCTGTTCGGAATTTCGGGAAATCCATGACATTCCGGCCCCATAGAGAATGAATGGGGAAATTTGATTGGATAATAGGTGAATACTATTCATTCCATTAATGGAGTGTGATGTTATTATTATTTAGTAAGATAGATGCATGGGTGGGTGGATGGATGGATAGATGTGTGAAGGGACTGAATGGATGGATAAAAGTGTGAAGGGACTGGATGGATGGATGGATGGATAGATGTGTGAAGGGACTAGATATGTAGAGACGGATGGATGGGTGGGTGGGTGGGGTGGATGGATGGATGGATGGATGGATGTGTGAATGAACTGGATGGATGGATGGATGGTTGGATAGATGTGTGAAGGGATTAGATGTGTGAAGGGACTGGATAGATGGATGGATGGATAGATGCATGGGTGGATGGATGGATGGATAGATGTGTGAAGGGACATATGGCAAATCCACTCGTAGGGGGTCCGGAGTGGATCACGATCATATACCTCCTGAACCCCACACCTGTTCGGAATTTCGGGAAATCCATGACATTCCGGCCCCATAGAGAATGAATGGGGAAATTTGATTGGATAATAGGTGAATACTATTCATTCCATTAATGGAGTGTGATGTTATTATTATTTAGTAAGATAGATGCATGGGTGGGTGGATGGATGGATAGATGTGTGAAGGGACTGAATGGATGGATAAATGTGTGAAGGGACTGGATGGATGGATGGATGGATGGATAGATGTGTGAAGGGACTAGATATGTAGAGACCATGGATGGGTGGATGGATGGATGGATGGATAGATGTGTGAATGAACTGGATGGATGGATGGATGGTTGGATAGATGTGTGAATGAACTGGATGGATGGATGGATGGTTGGATAGATGTGTGAAGGGATTAGATGTGTGAAGGGACTGGATGGATGGATAGATGCATGGGTGGATGGATGGATGGATAGATGTGTGAAGGGACATGGCAAATCCACTCGTAGGGGGTCCGGAGTGGATCACCATCATATACCTCCCGAACCCCACACCTGTTCGGAATTTCGGGAAATCCATGACATTCCGGCCCCATAGAAAATGAATGGGGAAATTTGATTGGATAATAGGTGAATACTATTCATTCCATTAATGGAGTGTGATGTTATTATTATTTAGTAAGGCATTAGTATTTAATAATCGGCTCATGGATATTTTGCTGACGGAGAGGATAGACTGATGGATGGGCGGATATCGATTTTTTTTTTTAATCTGTAAATAGTCAGAACTGATGAATGAATGGTTGGATGTCGCTTGTACCATTGATGGATGTTTATTTCGTGGATGGACGGATACACTCATTCAACAGATTGATGGCTTGATGAATGCTCGACATCCCATGAACAGATAGATTGATATTTATGCTGCTTGCTTTGAAGATTCCAACGCAGGAAATTATCCATAAATGATTTTGACCCGAGGGAAGATCGGATAAAAGCGGCAGAAGATGATTGAGATGTTTTTTTGTTTGTTTTTTTACAGGTTGCTTCTAATGTTCCACAATTACAGATCCCAGCTCTTGCAGGCGATCGAGCTCATCCATTTCGGCTTACCATTAATGACGTCTCGAATCTAACCAAACAACTTGACTTAATCTGCCAGTGGGGATTCATGTCTATATCTGAAAGAGGTATTGTTTTATATATATATATAATAATATATATATATATATATATATATATATATATATATATATATATATTAATATAATAGAATTTCATATAAATGTCCTATAATATGTGTATTTTTAGCTCGAAATTGTTTTCCTTCTTCACAGTAAAAAACACTGGTATCATATCCACACCTCTGCCACGGACATACCAGGAGCTTTTAAAATGTGAGTAGCTTTAAATGTATGTAAATAAAAACAAAAACAAAGAATTCACAAAGTTCTCACTTTACTCCATAGTAAAAAAAAAATCAGAATTAAAAAAATAAAGCAGAACAAGAGCATATAGATGATATGGAGGGATATGCTTCTGCTTCCAGTGGTCACATGACCTACTGCTCAATAAGTGGTTCATACAGTAAATCATGAAGGCACTCAAAGTACTTGTAGGTATGTGAAGGAGAAAGTAAAGTTTGGGAAGCTTTTGGAAATGTTCTTATGTGACGGGTAACATTTATTCACTTCTGATTAAGTTGCCACTTATGGGCCCTTGAGCAAGGCCCTTAACCTTAAGGACCCCTGATTTGATAAGTGTGCGCTACATGTCATAAATGTAAATGTATACATTGTTAAATAGCTTTTGTTTCGACGATACCACACGGCTTGAAAACACATTGTTCCAAACTCTTCCCCCGACAGACGGCGTTAAACTTTCCCTGGATACAAATTCGCTGCATGACCTCCTGAACCTGAGCAACCAGGACACGGAACTGACCGCCGTGGGAAAGCCGGCGCTCCGTCCTTCCCACCGGGACAGATTCGAGAGACGGGTGCAGGCCTTGTGCCGAGAAGGTCTGCGCGGTGCCCCTCGTTACTGGGAGGTGGAGTGCGGTACAAAGGGGTCATGGGTTACTATCGCAGTCTCGTATAAAGGGGTGACTAGGAAAGGGGAACGGGCACCATTGTTTGGCAGGTGCAAGAACTCATGGGCTCTGCGCCACTACGGGGGGATATATGAATTCTGGCATGGCGATGAGTGCCAGAAGTCGCACAAGGACGCCGCTTTGGATTGCTCTAGAATAGGGATTTATCTGGATCACGGAGCAGGCGTTTTGGCCTTTTATAACGTCTCGGGGAACGTCTTTAGTCGGATCTTTAAGATCCGGACGCAGTTTAAAGAGCCTGTATATGCCGGTTTCGGGCTGGTAGGGGAAGGCTCTCGAATCCGGCTCTGTGATTTATAAGAATGATAATATAACCCTAAGAGGCACGTTGGCTTAGTGGTTAGCACGTTCGCCTCACACCGCCAGGGTCCGGGTTCGATTCCCGTCTCGGCCATGTGTGTGTGGAGTTTGCATGTTCTCCCGTGCCTCAGGGGGTTTTTCTCCGGGTTCTCCGGTTTCCCCCGGTCCAAAAACATGCACATTAGGTTGATTGGCACCTTGGAAAATTGTCCCTAGTGTGTGTGTGTGTGTGTGTGTGTGTGTGTGTGTGTGTGTGTGTGTGTGTGTCCTGCGATGAGCTGGCATTCCATCCAGGGTGTATCCTGCCTTAATGCCCATAGACGTCTGAGACCCCAGGGAAGATCGGATAAAGCGGTAGAAGATGAATGAATGAATGAATGAATAATATAACCCTTATATAATATAACTCTTGCAGTTTACTTTGGAATATTTCCAGATTGTTATAGAATTGGGATTGATCTCACAAAGCAGGAGTTACGTCCCTTTATAACGTCTCATAACGTCAACATAACAAATGCACCTCTGCAGTCTTGCTTTTTTTTTTGTTGCTATAATACCATATAAGTCTGGAATATGATGTTTTCTATACCCATATCCATATGGCTTGTGTGTATTTTTTTTCCGTCTATGTTTACTTGTTTTTTTTTTGTTTGCCAGCAAATAAAAAACGTTCAATCTATACTTGCAAACTTGGGAATGTTCCATATTATACCATACATGTTAATCCTTATACAAATGTGAGGAATCTGTGCTTTATAATCCATATCTATGTATGTTTTTCCATATCAACCGTGTTGGCAATTCATTACTGCAGTGTTCAGATGTGTTCATGAGATCGGGAGAAAGCATGTTTCATAAGAAATGTACAATAATCATAGAGCGATAATGACAGGCCGGAGATAAAGAATGGAAGAGGGGGTGGAGCTCAGTCGTCTAAGGCGCTGGGATTCTGATGGGAAGGTCCTGGTTCGAGCCCCGGTATCGCCAAGCTGGCGCCCTTGGGTCCTTGAGCAAGACCCTCAACCCTGTGTGCTCCAGGGCCGTATCATGGCTGACCATGCGCTCTGACCCCAGCTACCAAACAACAAGCTGGGATATGCGAGGAAGAAAAGAATTTCACTGTGCTTTAATGTTTATGTGACAAATAAAGGCTATTATATACATACATAATATGTATAATATGGACACATGTTTACAAATACATATATGACTAACCAAGCATGTAAATTAGTCACCCAGTCACATGGGGGACACTAACTTTTGCAGGCGATTTTTTTCCCGACCATTTGATTCAGTGACTCAAAGGCATTTGTTAGACAAATTGTGCATTATTTATAGATTATGGATTATATATGCGAGATATATGCACCAGACGTTTACAAATAATGAGGAGGACCTTTTTTTCCTGTTCAATTAGCTGAATCTCGGACTTTAGACTGATCATGCTCTATAATTGGACTTTTCCCGTCACGGGAAGATCAAATCTCCATAAATTCCCAATAGAATTATAATAAAAATGTGTTGATATATAACAAATTTTCAAGATCGTACCCAGTCTAAGGGAGAAGGGCCAAGCAGTGGCAATTTGGTGGAGCTGGGATTAGAACATATGGCCTTCCAATCCAATGCCTCACCTTCTGTCACGGTGCCCTCTCTCTCTCCTCGCTCTTTTCCACACACACAAATTGGCCTCAGCTGTTCCAGATCCTCTCTCCTTCTCCCTCTCCCTATATAAGCCCGGTCCTTTCCGACATTCCCCCGTCCAGGCTCGTAACATTTGCGTAACTCGCTCGTAGCACTTACGTTGTGACGCGGACACGGATGCTTCACATAAATGTCTAACCTCTCGTTCTGATTTCCATTTCAGGTTCCAGTCTGTTCCCGTTTCCAGTCTGTTCCCGTTTCCAGTCTGTTCCCGTTTCCAGTCTGTTCCCATTTCCCGGACTTCCCAGTCCGCCACCGCACCTGCTCTCCGGTACTCCCTGTACCCCGGCTCGCAGTGCGCAAGGCTTCCTAGCCTGTCTGGCCCCTCCGTATGAGCGGCGTCTCCTTTGTTCTCCGTTTAAACAAATCCCTTTGTTGAATTCCGGTTCCCCGTGTGTCTGTGCAGCATCCCGTTAAACCTTCTGAGTGAACATTATTACTTCTCCACAGTATGAGTGCGTTTTCCTCATGGCACGGATAAACACTATAAACCATGGCCTGTTGTGTTCATGCTGTGGTTAAGTGAATAACCGTCCTCTGAGTCAGAGGCTTAATCTCTGCAAATACACACCCTCCTTTATTTAGATTTCCCTTCTCCTGGGAGCGCCACATTTATCCTTCCGAAGAAACGAAACTACCAGACTGCTACCAATCTCTCTTTTTCTTTTCACCCACTATGGATGAAGAAACAGACACGTCGCCCTATGGAGCGTTCGATGCCTGTACAGGGAGGAAGCGTAAAGCGGAGCCGTCCTGTTCGCAATGCTCGGCGTCGGACTGTACAGATCATTTGATCATGCACGACGTCCGAAGCTCCAAGAGACACAAGCTGGTGGCGTCTACGGGACGTCTCGAGCACGACAAGCTCGCCCAGGTGTTCGACGGCACAGATCAGCTGAGCATCCGTCGCCTGTGTGTTTTGAGAAAGCACAGAGATCATGATGTCGTCCCGGTCGTCTACAAGGTGCCGGAAGTGCAGGTAAGGATTTATTAAATAAAAAAGAAATAGACGAATATATATATAGATATGTATAAAATGGTGTATACAGAATTTATTATTATAAACACTGTATACTTTTTTGGGCGGTACTGTGGCTTGGTGGTTAGAAGGTACGCCTCATACCTGCAGGGTCGGGGGTTCGATTCCCATCTCCACCATGTCTGTGTATGTTGTTTTTGTATACTTGTTTGTTATTTATAGTATGGACAAATCGAATCCCGATGCCACGATTGGTCAGGAACCAAACGGGGATGTGGACAGGTCCATGGGTCGAGTCCGCGGAGCAATCACAACGGCCTCGAGCGCCATTCATCTTCTACCGCTATATCCGATCTTCCCTCGGTTCACGGGGAGTCTGTGCCTATCTCAGGCGTCTATGGGCATTAAGGCAGGATACACCCTGGATGGAATGTCGACTCATCACATGACACACACACACTCACATTCACACACACATTCACACACCAGGGACAATTTTCCAATGTGCCAATCAACCTACCGTGCATGTTTTTGGACCGGGGGGAAACCGGAAAACCCGGAGAAAAACCCCCTGAGGCACGGGGAGAACATGCAAACTCCGCACACACATAGCCGAGACGGGAATCGAACCCGGACCCTGGAGGTGTGAGGCGAACGTGCTAACCACTAAGTCACCGTGCTCTCACATCACTATACACGTCACAGAATAAACCTCTTTCCCTTTTTTCCCGGTGATGAGGGATGTGTCGACTCCCTGCAGGAAATAAAAACACATTTTTAAGAAACCTGTGCCTCGGGGGGTTTTTCTCCGGGTTCTCCGGTTTCCTCCCTGGTCCAAAAACATGCAGTGCAGGTTGATTGTCCGTAGTGTGTGAATCTGTGTGTGAATGTGAGTTTGTGTGTGTCCTGCAATGGGTTGGTATTCCATACAGGGTGTGTCCTGCCTCGATGGCCTAAGACCCCTGAGGCGGGTAGAAGATGAATGAATGAGTGAATGAGTTCTTTTTTGTGAAAATACAAGTCTTTGAAAGTCTTGAATAAGTCTCTTTAGATCAGTGGTCCTCAACACCCCTAAAATCTAGTGGAACATCTCCTCAGAAGAGGCTTTTATACCCTCGAATCATGGCCTAAATACTGTCTGTGTTTTTTCCAGTCGAATCCCGTCAGCACGCAGAAAGACCTTACCGACAGGATTAAAACCCGACAACGCCAAAGGCGGGAATTACAACAAGCGATCAAGGCTTTCCAGGTTTCTCTCAGTGTTTTGCGCTTTCACTCGTTTAATTATTCCTTCCGTCGAATGATATCGATTTCTTTTTCGCGTAAGACCTCAGCCAGGCAGGCTGTCGAAGAGAATGAGAAGCGATTCACACAGATGATCCAGGCCGTCGAGAAGAGACAGCACGCGGTGAAGAAGCTGATCCTGGACCGAGAGAAAGCCGCGGCGGAGACGGCCGAGGAACTTTTGGAGAGGCTGCCGTCAGAGATCTGCGATCTGAAGAAAAGGGATGTCGAACTGCGGCGGCTCGAGGCGCTCTATCAGAGAGATAGCGGTGTGCATTTTCTACAGGCAAGTTATCATTATAGCAAACTGAAATGGAAATAATAATAATAATAATAATAATAATAATAATAATAATATCCTTTATTGGTCACATATACATTACAGCACAGTGAAATTCTTTTCTTCGCATATCCCAGCTTGTTGTTGGTATTTGGGGTCAGAGCGCAGGGTCAGCCATGATACGGCGCCCCTGGAGCACAGAGGGTTAAGGGTCTTGCTCAAGGACCCAAGGGCGGCAGCTTGGCCATACCGGGGCTCGAATCCGGATCTTCCCATCAGCAGCCCAGCGCCTTAGACCACTGAGCTACACCCCTCCCTCCCTAAATGATTTACATTATAATTTATATATAATTATTCATTCCTTCATTCATTCGCCTCACACCGCCAGGGTCCGGGTTCGAGTCCCGTCTTGGCCATGTGTGTGTGGAGTTTGTGCATGTTCTCCCCGTGCATCAGGGGGTTTTTCTCCGGGTTCTCCGGTTTCCTCCCGGTCCAAAAACATGCACGGTAGGTTGATTGGCACCTTGGAAAATTGTCCCTAGTCCCTAGTGTATGAAATGTGTGTGTGTGTGATAGATGGTGTGAGATGTGTGTGTGAGAAGATCCCATGTGAATGAATGAATTGGCCTGCTTAGATGGGTTTGGTGGTGTGTGTTGGTTGTGCATTCCATCCAGGGTGTATCCTGCCTTAATGCCCATAGACGCCTGAGATAGGCACAGACTCCCCGTGACCACTAGAGAAGATCGGATAAAGCGGTTGAAGATGAATGAATGAATGATATATATATATAGATATATGTGTGTGTGTGTTGGTGATATATATATTATAATAGATATATTAGATATGGCTTGAATAATAAGAATAATAACATTTAGTTCTGGATAATAAGAACCAGCACAAAATGTGGAATGAGATTTAAAAAGCCTGTCGTATCATAAACCCAGGTGTCCACAAACTTTTGTTATACATGGTTGAAGCTTCCCCACCCCCAAGACATTTTCTGATCTTGTCCCTATAGGGCATCCTGTCCACTCCAGCCTTTACTTCATCCCTACCTTCCCCTGTCCTCTTCGTCCATCCCTACTCTTCGTTTGATCTCGCCTCTGAAGCCGTCTCGGCCCTCGTGAGCCGCTTGAGACGTGTTTGCAATTTGCACTTCACAGCCATCTCTGAACACGGTTAGTCAAAGACGACAAGAGTAAAAACTCGCCCCGGTTTCGTCGTTATTACATCATCGTCATCGCCGCCGTCTGCCGTTGTATTTTTCTTTTGAACAGTGAAGACGGTGAAAATCCTGACGTCGCCCGACGTTTTGACAAAGCGGGACGCTCTGATGCAGAGTAAGTTTGCTTTTCTCCAACTTGGTCCTGCATCCAAATGTCCCAATGACCCCGATTGTTTGTCGTACACCAGGTGCCTCCAAGCTCACGCTGAACCTCGACACGGCTCACGTCTCGCTCCTCTTATCCAGAAAGAACACCCGGGTGACGGTCGTGCATCCGTCCCTGCACTACCCCGACCACCGGGATAGATTTGACCGCAGGGCGCAAATCCTGTGCGAGGAAATCCTTCAAGGCGCCCCAAACTACTGGGAGGTCGAGTACGGAGGCAGCCCCTGGGTGTGCATTGCCGTCTCCTACGTTGGGAATCCACAGGAAAGGAAAACGAGGTCGTCTCTTCGGGAGGAACCGATATTCCTGGGGTTTGCGCTGTTATAACGCGTCTTACCAGTTCTGGCACGCTAACAAATACGTATCTGTTCAATACAACAAGGAGTGTTCGAGGATCGGAGTGTATCTGGATCACGCTAGTGGAATTCTGGAGTTTTATAACGTTTTAGATGATATGAGTCTCATCTATAAAGCGCGGATAAGGTTTACCGAGCCGGTATACGCCGGGTTTGGGTTGGGCGGGAAAAAAACACACGTCAGGCTCTGCAAATTAGAGAAGGCGGCCATGAATGCAAAATAGACTGGAATAGAAAATGTTATAAGGGATCCGAACAAATAATAATCCATCCTAAGCACCTTATGAACGTTTGTATAGGTTTTTTTGTTTTTTTTTAATCATGTAGTACTACTATACCAACACTAGAGGGCAGAAGATCTTCGAATTGAACTTTGTTATGGTTTTCCCTTTTATTTTTCCCTTTCGTCTTGCCACAACCATGATCAAATCCCAGAACACCACATTGCCAGGAACGTCTAACTTCAGTGATTAAGATGTTGGGCTTCTGTTGGAAAGGTCATGAGGTCAGATCCCGGAGTGCTCAAGACGACACGAACATTTAAACTCAGTGATTAAGGTGTTGGGCTTCTGTTGGGAAGGTCATGAGATCAAATCCTAGAACGCCATGTTGCCGGGAATGTTTAACCTCAAGTGATTAAGGCCTTGGGTTTCTACTGGGAAGGTTATGAGGTCTAATCCCAGAACACCGGGAAAGTTTAACCTCAGTCATTAAGGTGTTGGGCTTCTGTTGGGAAGGTCATGAGATTAAATCCTAGAATAACATGTTGCCAGGAATGTTTGACCTCAGTGATTAAGGTGTTGGACTTCTGCTGGGAAGGTCATGAGGTCAGATCCCGGAGTGCTAAGACAACAGGAACGTTTAACCTCAGTGATTAAGGTGTTGGACTTCTGCTGGGAAGGTCATGAGGTCAGATCCCGGAGTGCTAAGACAACAGGAACGTTTAACCTCAGTGATTAAGGTGTTGGGCTTCCGCTGGGAAGGTCATGAGATCAAATCCCAGAACACCAAGTTGCCAGAAACGTCTAACTTCAGTGATTAAGATGTTGGGCTTCTGTTGGGAAGGTCATGAGGTCAGATCCCAGAGTGCTAAGACGACAGGAAAGTTTAACCTGAGTGATTACGATGTTGGGCTTCTGTTGGGAAGGTCATGAGATCAAATCCTAGAACACCATTTTGCCAGGAAAGTTTAACCTCAAGTGATTAAGGCCTTGGGTTTTTACTGGGAAGGTCATGAGATCAAATCCCAGAACACCAGGAAAGTTTAACCTCAGTGATTAAGGTGTTGGGCTTCTGTTGGGAAGGTTATGAGGTCACATCCAAGAACGCCATGTTGACAGGTACGTCTAACTTCAGTGATTAAGATGTTGGGCTTCTGTTGGAAGGGTCATGAGGTCAGATCCCGGAGTGCTAAGACGACAGGAAAGTTTAACCTCAAGTGATTAAGGTCTTGGGTTTCTACTTGGAAGGTCATGAGATCAAATCCCAGAACATCAAGTTGACAGGAAAGTTTAACCTCTGTGATTTAGGTGTTGGGCTTCTGTTGAGAACGTCATGAGATCAAATCCCAGACCGCCAAGCTGACAGTAAAGTGGTCGTCGAACGAACAGGAAGGTGAAAGTTCGTTGGTAAAATATTGGGCTTCTGTTGACAAGTTTATGAGTTTAAATCCCAAAGCCCTTGAGTACGACCTTTAATTCTTGAATAAGACCATCGTAAGAAAAACAGTGACTACACAAATGCCATAAATGTAAAACAGAGTAAACAGAGTATATCTTGTATGATGTAACATGCTACCCAAAGAAATACTGCACAATGAAGAAGATGAAAAGAAACACGATTATCACATCGTTTATTTGTGCTTTCAGGAATTTTTTATTTTGTCCTCGTTAAGGGGTAAATGCCAGTCCGCCGGCGGTTTTTGCCGCATCTCCCAAAACGGAGGGAAATTCTTCTGTTCCGACACTCGATTCCTTTCGCTCGTCTGAAGACTTTCCTGGACAAAATTGAAAACGAAAGATAAAAAGCATTGAAAGTAACTGCAGTGAAAACGGCGGAGGCTTATTTACAACAGACGCTAACCTTGGCGTGCGGACTGCGGCTCCTCTCCCACTCTCTGCACGCTTCGTAGTCGTTTTTCCACTGCAGGCAGGCGGGTGACGTGCCGTACGTGTAGTAGTGATGGAAGCGGTGGTGTAAACTCTTGCAGTGTCGGAATTCGGCCCAGTAGTCGTCACATACGCGCGGCGGCTGCGAGCAAATGTAGTGTAGGGCATAAAACAACCTGCTTAGTGTAAATAATAGCTTAGTGTATAAGATATCGGACGTCTGATCTACTAATCCCGGCTGATGCTTGGCCCTAGACCAAGGCCCTTAACCTCCACTGCTTTACGACGATATGTATGTGGGGGGGCACGATGGCTTAGTGGTTAGCACGTTTGCCTCAGTCCGGGTTCAATTCCCATCTCGGCGATGTGTGTGTGGAGTTTGCATGTTCTCCCCGTGCCTCAGGGGGTTTTTCTCCGGGTTCTCCGGTTTCCTCCCCCAGTCCAAAAACATGCATGGTAGGTTGATTGGCACCTTGGAAAATTGTCCCTAGTGTATGAATGTGTGTGAATGTGAGTGTGTGTGTGTCCTGTGATGGGTTGGCATTCCATCCAGGGTGTATCCTGCCTTAATGCCCATAGACGCCTGAGATAGACACAGACTCCCCCGTGACCCGAGGGAAGAATCGGATAAAGTGCTAGAAGATGAATGAATGAATGAATGTGTGTGTGTGTGTGTGGGGGGGGGGGGGGGGGGGGGGGTGGAGGACGGAGCATAAGCCGCTAAGTTTAAGTTTTCCTGCTGCTACGCAATATTATCAAATGGTGCTATTTTGGAATTGGGTTCTGGATCCGAAGGTCACAGGTTCAAATCCCAAAAGATGCCACTCATGGGCCCCTGAGAAAGGCCCCTAATGCTCATTTCTACATCGACTGCCAAATGCGATGGAAAAATGGTAAGAATATGCCAAAGGACCATCTGTAAATACAGACAATGATGCTGCGTGTTGATCATAATAATGGAAGGTTTGTTTTGACGGGATGTTGCAAGAGTGTGGCAATAACAGAAGTGAGTCAGGTGCTGCAACAGGGCGTCATTTTGGTGTAATATTGTGTAGCACTGTTATACACCAGCGCTACACAATGTGGAAGGATTTACTCTTCTTGAATAAGTAAAATACGGATCGATCATAATCCTGTGATTCGTCCTTTTTAAGCGTTGTTTCATCTTTCGCGTTCGCGCAACGCGTCAAGCTACGCGTCGTCATTTGCGCAGTACGCAGAGACACTCGCAAGCCCTAACGTGCGCGCATGCGTGATCGGCAGCCATAAAGAAGATAAGGCCGCCAAGGCAAACAGCAAAATAATAAATAACACAAATGCACAATAATAACAATAACAATAACAATAATAATAATAATAATATAATAATAATAATAATAATAATAATAATAATAATAATAATAAGGAAGACATACTCGCCAAGGTAACTGCGTCTCTCCCATTTGTGCTGCTGTCACGCTTCTTCATGGGCTGAATTTGGCTTTTGTGATTCTCTACTGACACCTAGGCGTCACTCCTGCAATTGCTGCTGAAGGACAGAGACGTTATAGAAAGATAAAACGTGAATATTCATTCATTCATTCATTCATTCATCTTCTACCGCTTTATCCGATCTTCCCTCGGGTCACGGGGAGTCTGTGCCTATCTCAGGCGTCTATGGGCATTAAGGCAGGATACACCCTGGATGGAATGCCAACCCATCACAGGACACACACATTTTCACACACACACACACACATTCATACACTAGGGACAATTTTCCAAGGTGCCAATCAACCTACCGTGCATGTTTTTGGACCGGGGGAGGAAACCGGAGAACCCGGAGAAAAAACCCCTGAGGCACGGGGAGAACATGTACAAACTCCACACACACATGGCCGAGACGGGAATCGAACCCGGACCCTGGTGGTGTGAGGTGAACGTGCTAACCACTAAGCCTACCAGCCACCGTGCCCCTTCACGTGAATGTGTGTGTGTGTGTGTGTGTGTGTGTGTGTGTGTGTGTGTGTGTGTGTGTGTGTGTGTGTGTGTGTGTGTGTGTGAGGCACGGGAAGAACATGTGTGTGTGTGTGGTAATGTGTGTGTGTGTGTGTGTGTGTGTGTGTGTGTGTGTGTGTGGTGTGTGTGTGTGATATATATATATATATATATATATATATATATATATATATATATATAATATATATATATATATATATATATATATATATATATATTATATATATATATATATATATATATATATATTAGTATTATATATATATATATATATAGCTTATGCAGTTTGCTACAGATGTGCATGAACATGCCGCATGAAGTGCAACATGTTCTTGCAAATGTTTTACTTGACGTAAATCGGCAGGACACACTACTGTATAACTGAACTTCTGCTGTTGTTTCCACACGGACGCTTTTAATTGCCGAATGTGTGCGTCATGATGGATTTTGGTTCTTAAATTGAGTCAAATTTACGGTGGATTTAAAAAAAAAATGAGTACATAAAGCAAGCCATGAAACGTGTGTGTCGCGTCGAAGGTTTCGCCTCTTCAGGATATTTATATTTAATTTTTTGAAACATTAGAGCGGAAAGGCAAATTTTCTAATTTAATAACAATTTTTTTTATGTGCCGTTAAAATAAACTCCAAGCAATTTTCCTCCAGGATCGCTGTATCATTTCCGACTCCAGCTGAGAAAATAAGCATGCGCAAAAAGAATTTCACTCTTTGACATTTGACAGCTTTAATATACAGCATATAAAGCATATTTTCAGCCATTTCTAGTCCGGCAGAGTGAAGTGAAGGGTAAATGGGGGGGGGGGGGGGGGGGGGGGGGGGGGGGGGGGGGGGTGGGGGGGGGGGGGGGGGGGGGGGGGGGGGGGGTGGGGGGGTGGGGCGGGGGGGGTGGTGGGGGGGGGGGGGGGGGGGGGGGGTTATAGGTCCAAGTACCGGCCCATATCTGTTTCCAGTGTTTTCTCCCTTCATCTGTATAAAATAAGTGAAAGGAGGTTTTCTTGCAACTCCTTTCTTATAACAGTGCAGGCTAATGAGCATGAATTATGAATGTCTAGGCCAGGGGTGGCCAACTAGTAGGAGGCTAAGAGACACTTTTTTTTCTGTGTTACTGCAAAGAGCCACATCATACACATGGGTACACATGAACGTCATCCCATTCCCATTGACGCATGTTATGTGAAAGCTCCTAAAGAGCCGCATGGAACTAGATAAAGAGCCGCATAAAGAGCCGCATGAGGCTCAGAGCCACGGGTTGGCCAGGCCAGGTCTAGGCTTTCAGTTCTGCTATCGCGACAGTAGAGGGCAGAACAGATTTTGCATGGCTCAATAGGGACAAAAACATAATCTATCTTTGGCAGTAGATATAGGAACGAATGGAACACTTAATCATGCATTATATCATATTTAACAAAGTTGTATTATAGAATACTGTTGTATTCTTGAATGTGATTGGTGCTCTTATTCATTCCTGCTGGTGTGAGAAAACAATGATTTATTGGGGCCCTTGTGCAAGGCCCTTAACCCTTTTTCCTCCAGGATCGCTGTATCATTTACATTTAAGGCACTTGGCAGATGCCCTTTTCCAGAGCGACTTGCAACTGAGGGCCTTGCTCAAGGGCTCACTAGTGGCAGCGGGATTTGAACCTGCAGTCTCCCGGAACACAGGGCCGTGTATTTACCACTAATCTACCACCCAAAGAATTTCACTGTCGAAAAAGCCTTGGTGGACTTCCATGGGGGGAAAAGATGCTTTTTAGGCGTAACATGTCAGCAAAGGTCAGAAAGATACACAATCACACTTTTCAGTCAGAGACCCGAAGGAGGAAAGGTAAGGCTTGGCGCAATATGTTATGAAGTTGTATTAATAAAAATAATAATAATAAAAATAATGATAGAGGCACGGTGGCTTAGTGGTTTGGTTAGCACGTTCGCCTCACACCTACCAGGGTCATGGCTCGTTCGATTCCCGTCTCAGCCATGTGTGTGTGTGGAGTTTGCATGTTCTCCCCGTGCCTCAGGGGTTTTTTCTCCATGTTCTCCGGTTTCGGAGTAGGTTGATTAGCACCTTGGAAAATTGTCCTTAGTGTATGAATGTGTGTGTGTGTGTGTGTGTGTGCCCTGTGATGGGTTGGCATTCCATCCAGGGTGTATCCTTCCTTAATGCCCATAGACGCCTGTGATAGGCAGACTCCCTTTGACCCGTGGGAAGATCGGATAAAGCGGTAGCAGATGAATGAATTAAATGAATAATAATAAGAATAATAAGAATAATAATAATGAAAGAAAATAAATGTTAACAAACTAGAGATCATATGTGCACTCTGTCCAGATTAAATACAGTATATGTAGCCTAATGGACACAAGAAGTCGATTAGTATGGGCCGTCTGACATAAGTGATATGAGTTAATGCACTTCAAGAGGCTGTAATTATGTAAAGGTTGCTTGAATACACATAGTGTCTAATATGCCAACACAGCGACAAATCTATTCTGAGAGGAAAGCTATATTTATTATACTGTATAAAGATACTGTATCAGGGAAGTACATGGTATTTTAGGAATTGCCACCTACACAACTTTGCTTTGTTTCTGACTGATCTCATCATCTCACCTATATATATATATATATATATAATATATATATATATATATATATATATATATATTCAGGTGTGTGTGTGTGTAGATTATATATATATATAATATATGTATCTTCATTACATTGGTTTGTGATGCTGCTTTTGTATATCAATACAAATGAATCTGAATTAAATGACACTTTATATCAGTATGTTTTTTTCTCTTTAAAACTTGCTTGCATATTTAATTTGCACTAAAAATGCTGAATTATTTCCATTTTTTATTTTCTTCAAACCATTTACTAAATGCTAACTAATAGGTTGCTTCAAGCTACAGACTGGGCAAGAAAGAATTCAGCCCCAGCTTCATTTATTCATATCAATATGTGTATTGACAGGGCACGGTGGCGTAGTGGTTAGCACGTTCGCCTCACACCGCCAGGATCCGGGTTCGATTCCCGTCTCGGCCATGTGTGTGTGGAGTTTGCATGTTCTCCCCGTGCCTCAGGGGGTTTTTCTCCGGGTTCTCCGGTTTCCTCCCGGTCCAAAAACATGCACGGTAGGTTGATTGGCACCTTGGAAAATTGTCCCTAGTGTATGAATGTGTGCCCTGCGATGGGTTGGCATTCCATCCAGGGTGTATCCTGCCTTAATGCCCATAGACGCCTGAGATAGGCACAGACTCCCCGTGACCCGAGAAAATCGGATATAGCGGTAGAAGATGAATGAATGAATGTGTATTGACTTTGTGGTGCTGTTGTATTTGGGTTCGAAGTCCAATCATTTGAATAAAATGTTTAAAAAGCATTTTTGTCTTACGATATTAATATTGTTCTGCCCCAGACTCTACTACTACTAAAATTGCTAATTATTTTCATTTAACATTAAATGTAATGACCTGTCATGAATAATTCCAATATGAAGAGTGAGAAAAAAAATATATATCAATTGTTTTTCTTTTATAATCACTTTACAAAATTAGGTTACTTGAACGTACAAAAAGCTGACGTCAGTATCAAATTACACTCTATAGTGATTGAACTGGCCATAAACATTTATTATAGATATAAACTATTTAACAACATTTTTTTTATTGACAGAAAATAAACACTCACGCTACCTTAGAGGAAAGTTCTTCTATACTTCAAACTTGTGTGCAGTATCTTGTGGAACAGTGTAAATAAATAAAAGTAAATAAAAACTGCTCAAATAAATTAAAAAGGGGTATGATCATCAGGATTCGACTCTTTTCTTTGACTCGTTTGATTCAGCAATCAGGAAGATAAAATAAGTATGATATTTTAGATTTTTATTATTATTATTAAAGTGTGTGAAATGTATGAAAGTGTGTATTTTATACGATATATCTGAGATCAACAGTTTTGTAATAAAGTGAAAAACAGGCAAGGATTCGACGATTCGACTCCAAAGAGTCGGCTCTTTAAAACGAGCCGACTCCTTTTTTTTTTTTTTTTTTTTTATTAATATCTCTCTCTCTCGGTCTGTGCATATCCGCTTCCTCTTGCCTCTGATATAATATGGTGTGATATGATCGCAGGCAGCCGGGACGCACTGAGGACGCAGCCGCTCGTTAGCCCAAGGACGAGGAGACGCGCACGGGACCTCCGGCGCATCGGCAAGCGTGCGACCATGGCCGCGAAGGACAGCGCACCGGCGGGCTTCCTCAGCGTGAGCCGGGAGATGACAGGTAATTATGCAGCTCGTTGCGCGCACCGGACGAAACGCAACGCGATGCAATGCGAAAAAAATATATATAAATAAACAAAAACCGCGTTACTTCTATTCAGATGTCGCTTATTGCGTATCTGGGGCGCTGCTTTAGAATAACGGGGCAGAGAATCGTGCCCCGGTCCCCGTTCTGCAACTTGACGGACTTTGGGAAGCTGTACTGTGTTTGCACGCTCGTCAAGTAGTTCGTTATAGCGGCATGAAAGTGTGCAATGCACTGCTCATTGCATTAAACTGTGCATTACGCCGCGTTGTGCATTCGACTGTCGTGTGCGATAAACTGTGCATTGCACATGTGCACTAAACTGTGCATTAGATCGTGCTGCACATTAAACTGTGCGTTACACGTGTGCATTAAATTCTGCATTAAACTGTGCATTAGATCGTGCTGTGCGTTACACGTGTGCATTATCTGCCTTGTTGATTAAACTGAGCACTACACAGTGTTGTGCACCAAACTGTGCAGTGCACATGCTTATTAAAGTGTGTTACGCTTGTGCATTAAACTGTGCGTTACACAAGTGCATTCATATGCCTTGTTGATTAAACTGAGCACTACACAGTGTTGTGCATGAAACTGTGCATTAGATCGTGCTGTACATTAAACTGTGCATTATCTACCTTGTTGATTAAACTGAGCACTACACAGTGTTGTGCATCAAACTGTGCAGTGCACATGCTTATTAAAGTGCATTATACTTGTGCATTAAGCAGTGCGTTACACACGTGCATTAATCTGCCTTGTTTATTCAACTGAGCACCACACAGTGTTGTGCATTATTAAAGTGCATTAAACTGTGCTTAACACCGTCTCATGCATTAAACCCCGTATTCCACCGTGCTGTGCATGAAATTGTGCAATGCACTCTTGTGTACTGCTGCAGTGCACTTGTGCAACAAACTGTGCATTCTATCGCATTGTGCATTAAAGCGCATTGCACTTGTGTGTCACACTTGTGCACTTAAATGTGCGAAATGAAATCAAACAGAATCTGCATCTTTCTGTTTTTACACCCGCCCCAACTATCCCAAATCAGCAATGTTAGTTCATTATGAATGCGATGTGTGTGTGTGTGTGTGTGTGTGTGTGTGTGTGTGTGTGTGTGTGTGTGTGCTTGTGCGTGCCGTTCTTTCTTTGAGTGCCTGTAGTGCTAGCGAGGGGTAGGGGGTGGAGGGATCGGGCGAGATGGCACACTCCTTTGAAGTGTCTGGAATTGGAGTTGTGCATGCAGAATGTGTGTGTGTGTGTGTGTGTGTGTGTGTGTGTGTGTGTGTGTGTGTGTGTGTGTGTGTGTGTGTGGTGGTGTGTGGTGTGTGCGCGTGTGTGCCTGTGTCTGTGTGTGCGCATCTAATAACGGGGGAAACAGGTCATCCTCTGATATCTCCAGGCCGTGCGTTTTCCAGACACCTCCCATGCAAACATGTGAGTCTCTCTCTCTCTTTCTCTCTCTCTCTCTCATACACAAACACACACACACAGACTTGAGAGAGTGTATACATCTTTGGCGCATGGAGTGCCGGTGTGGAGACCTCTCAGCTTTAATCACTCAGACAAGCTGACTGTGATAATGAATCTCCACCAGGAAATGCTTTGTTTCTCTCTGCCTGTTCAGGCAATATGGTGCCCGTTTGTGCGTCTCGAGTAAGCACTTTTTTTTTTTTTATCACTGCCTTTATTAGGGTCGGGGTACGATGAGATCTGGATTGGATCCCTGGAATAGAGCGACAAATCCATCCAGTCATTAAAAAGCCTGTGTACATACAGTACTGTGCCAAAGTTTTACAATACGGTATTTAGTTTGAAGAACTAGAAGTAGTGGAAGTGACGGCACGAACCCCCACAGAACCCTGATCTCAACATCATGGAGTGTGTGTGAGGATTTACATGAAGAGACAGAAGGATGTGAGAACGTCTCCATCCACAGAAGATCTGTGTTTACTTCTCCAAGATGGAACAAACCAACCAGCCGAGTTCCTTCATAAACACCGTGTGTAAGTGTACCTAGAAGCGTTACTGCTGTTTTGAAGGCAAAGTGTGTTCACACCAAATATCCATTTCTCTTTTCTTCATTCACTGCTTTTCCTTCATCGATGAAAGTAAATAATTAATACTTCCATTTTTGAAAGCGTTCTTTGTTTACAGCATTTTTTTTCACACTTTTGCACAGTAAATACCCCATGTTGTTAAGCGGTTGGAGGAAACCTGTGGAAACCCATACAGAGATGTAATGCAAGACAAGACTCTTAAATCTATGGAAACATGCGGCCTGGTGAAGTCCAGATTTCCGGGGTAATCTCTTACCGGTCCACAGGGATGAACAAGCTTTAACTAATGACTTGACTCGGGACGAATGCTTGTCCTAGTTATCCAGCCCCATCCTCCTTTCTCTCGCATCTCAGAAATATATATTCACTGTGACACGAATTCATTCATTCATTCATCTTCTACCGCTTTATCCGATCTTCCCTCGGGTCACGGGGAGTCTGTGCCTATCTCAGGCGTCTATGGGCATTAAGGCAGGATACACCCTGGATGGAATGCCAACCCATCGCAGGTCACAGGGACACACACACACACACACACACACACATTCATACACTAGGGACAATTTTCCAAGGTGCCAATCAACCTACCGTGCATGTTTTTGGACCGGGGGAGGAAACCGGAGAACCCGGAGAAAAACCCCCTGAGGCACGGGGAGAACATGCAAACTCCACATACACATATGGTCGAGACGGGACTCGAACCCCCGACCCTGGCGGTGTGAGAAGAACGTGCTAACCACTCTAAACCATCATTTACATTTACATTTGCAGCATTTGGCAGACGCTCTTATCCAGAGCGACTTACAAGTGAGCAATTGAGGGTTAAGGGACTTGCTCAAGGGCCCACTAGTGGCAGCCTGGTGGTGGTGGTGGGGTTTGAACACGTGATCTTCTGGAGTCCCACACCTTAACCACTGGGCTACCACAATCCCACCTTGGTATATATGTGTGGTGTGTGTGTGTGTGTGTGTGTGTGTATTTGCAAACCCGTTCTCTTTCAGTCTCAGTCAGGTTTTTCTATCGCAGCCTGCACGTGGTGTGTGAAGTGTGTGGGAGTGTGTCTCTGTGGACGTCGAGCAGTCTCTAGGACAAAAGAATGTACTGAAAGAGAGATCGAGCGCCTCTTTTTTTTTTTTTTTTTTTTTTTTTTTTGATTTTCAAAGGTTTGCCTGCTTAGTAACAGAAAGCTGGTCTCATTCGCAGAGAGCATCAAGAGAGCGATCGACAAGCCGTCCGTCAAGTTCGCACAAGCCGTCAAAGTCGAAAGCAAGAGCGGGAAATCTGAAGACAGGGTGCTGGTAAGGATGAATCGTATCATTTCGTCGGGAAAAATAGATTTGACTCATTTGTGTGCTCATTTTTATCATAAAAGGTCGACTTTAAAAAAAACGTCCCTTAGAGGTCGACATAACGATGACTGTTCATCACTATAAGTATTGGATATCAGTAAAAATGCATGTAGATAGTTTTTCCGGTGTGCTTTCATTACAAGAGCGGCCTCTAGAGGCGAATCACTGAAACTGCATGCTGTTTGTTTCTACACTGCATGATATTACATCATATATTATATTTAATCAGTGTTGGGAAGGTTTACTTTGTAAATGTAATAGGTTACAGATTTCACTATTCAAAAATGTAATAAACAGTGTAACTTTGAAAGTAAAGTAAATAAAATAGTAAAGTAAATGATTACTTTGTGATTACTTTCATTAAAAAAATGAGTATTTTTGGGATCGGGTGGTTATGAAGGTGGTCGTTTGTAATCTTCAAGATTTTCTGAAGTAACTGTAATTTAATTACACGTTTTTTTCGCGGATTACGGCTACTTTTATTTTGTAATTAAATTACGTAACGCCGTTACATGTAACTAGTTACTCCCCAACACTGACTGTTATATACTATTTCTATCAAGTTATATTGTTGGAATGATAATATTGATGAATATTAATGTATTCATATGTATTTCCTACAGCACATTTTCGAAACACAGCAATGTTTCTTGTGTAATGAAACGTTTTAAATTGTTTTTAAATTGTTTTTTTTTCGTCTGCGAATACCGTTCGTATTTCTGCCACATTAAAAAAAAACGTTTTTTCCACTTTATTTCTGGCAATTCCGAATACCACGGTATCAAACTAAGCCTCCGATCCCTGTAGAGAGCTTCTATATAACTCTGATAACGTGGTTATGGAGGCTTGGAGGTTTTTAGATCGCAGCTGTGATACTCGTAATTGTGAGATGAATTTTTAGCGGAAAATAATAAATATTCCAATATCCGATAGCCACATCTCTAATTATGATAGTAATAATGCTCTGTTAATAGGCGCGATATATATCTCTTGAAAAGTAACCATTACTTTGCCTGCATAGAACGCAATCATAAATAATAAATACGCTTAAATACATAATAAAATCTCCACAATAATACTGCTATTAAAATATGTGGCAACCAATATGTGGAGAACCAATGATTTAGGCACATTTGCACGGCTCTCGGTGTTCTGGGTGTTATGTAACGTTTGGGTTATTCGGTTGCTTTTGCTGTTGTATGCAAAAGGTAATTTTGGCTTAATGCATTTTTTGGCACACATACAGACACACAAAACACAAATACACACATAGTCTGTTAGACGTTGGCCGTAAACCCTGTCTGCCACCCTTTCTCCTTGCCTCCAAGGGGAAATCTTGTGTGTGAGACGTCCAGTGGAGACGTCAGCACGGGCCCTCAGGTCACACCGGAAATATTCGGCTTGTCTGAAAGACTTGTCATGGACACACATGGGCACACACACACATGCCCTTGTCTTACTATGGCTCTGAGGACCACCTACTATGAAAAGATTTGCCAGACGTCCAAATGTGGACAAAGCAACCTAGACACTTGGTGTTAAGAGCGACTGCTAACAAACAAACAAACAAACAAACAAACAGGCAAAACAAACAAAAAATGGATATACACAGATACGACTGAATCGAGGGATAGCGAAGGTTATGATTGCCCCCGTGCCTCTTTCTCAATTCTATTATCTTCCGCTTTTCCCTCCGGTGTCCCGTCCTGCTGGGATTGCTACAGCGGAGTCCTCTTGTGCTCGTTTCTCCTGCTTTTGTTTTGCCCCCTGAAATTGCTGCGTGAAGCATTTTTGGCCAAGTCGTCCCATATGTCGTTTTTATTTATTCTTTCCCCTCCGTATTCCGAACGGAAGTTACTCATGTTGTTTACCCCGGAAGATTGTGCACAGGGCCTACGAGCAAAAACATCATTTTCAACATTTCAACATTCTCCATTAATATTTAGTATTTTACATGGAAAATATACCAGAAAGTTCAATAATATCAAAATGTACATATGGCAAAGTGGGCTCCAAGTATTATTATTTAAGTCAATCTATAGCTATATCTATGAAGTTATATCTATATCGAGTTATACAGTATCTATTAAATTGTAGAAGAAGTTATCTTGAATTTCCTTATTAGTTTTAGCAGCAGCTATCTTGGATTCCTTTATATTGTGTATATAAATGGGGGGGGGGTAACTAGTTACATGTAACGGCGTTACGTAATTTAACTTACAAAAGTAAAAAGTAACAGTAATTTGTTACAGTTATTGTGTGTAACTAAATTAAGTTACTTTCGTAAATGTTAAAGATTACAAATTCCAAAGAACGCCGCACAACACCCCCCCCCCCCCCAAAAACACACAACACACACATGGCAAAAAGAATTGTACAAAAGTAATCAAATGGAATCGTTTTATAAAGTACTTAAAAAAAGTTACACTACTTATTACATTTTAAATAGGGTCATTTATAATCTGTAATCGATTACATTTCCAAAGTAACCTTCCACAACAACCTAAATAGACAAATAGACCTGATAAAAAAAAAAAAAAAAAAAACAACAAAAGAAAAACCTTGTGGTTCTAGATTAATGTTGTTTATTGTGATTCAAGGGTCATACCAGAAAACAGAACTAATGTCTGAATATTCATCACGAAATCATAAAAGCAGCTTATATTGGTGGGAAATAGTGAGTTCTGTTCGAGGTTTCCCAAAAGTCATGTCAGGATCTCAGTAAAGGTGGAAAAGTTCGTCTGGTCTGTGGAGTTTGTGCTCCGGGGGTTTTTCTCCGGGTTCTCCGGTTTCCTCCCCCGAACCAAAAACATGCACGGTAGGTTCGTTTGGCACCTTGGAAAAAATTGTCCCTAGTGTATGAATGTGTGTGTGTGTGTGTGTGTGTCCTGTGATGGGTTGGCATTCCATCCAGGGTGTATCCTGCCTTAATGCCCATAGACGCCTGAGATAGGCACAGACTCCCCGTGACCCGAGGGAAGATCGGATAAAGCGGTAGAAGATGAATGAATGAATGAACTACTCAAACTTGCCAGGGTTTATGATGAAAAATAATCGCTCTAATACGTTTGTCTTCATTAAGCCGGGTTTTAGTCTGTAATAGATTGCAGACTGCAGGTGCGTTTGCCCCATCAACAGGACCGTGACCTTAAACATGCTGTCAGGGCTGAATTTGTTAGACTCGCCTAAAACCTAAAGCTGCAACTATTGCAATTGTTCCTGACCAGAGTTGTCCATCTACCCTGACAGCGCACGGGCAGTTTTGCCAAGAACAATTCAGATAATTGATTCCGACTTGATTGTTGGCTGTCGTGGCTCTATCAAGTATTCATACCATAGGGACGAACCTAGCATGCCTTTCGCTTTGACACTTACTTGTGTCAAAGTCATTCGTACGTGATTGAATTTCTTTTTAGGTACATTTAAGGTATTTGCCAGACGCCCTTAACCAGGGTCAACCTTGCTCAAGGGCCCAGTAATAATATCTTGGTGGTGGTGGTGGGATTCGAACCTGCGTTCTTTCCAGGTCCAGAGGTCCAATGCCTAAACCACTCCGCTACCTTTAGTTTGAGGTTTAAATGTGTGAGAAAGTGGATGAGGGATCGATCCTTTAACAAGTGGTACCTCCAGGGTCGGGGGTTCGATTCCCGCCTCCGCCATGTGTGTGTGGAGTTTGCATGTTCTCCCCGTGCCTCAGGGGGTTTTTTTCTCCGGGTTCTCCGGTTTCCTCCCCCCCCCCCACGGTCCAAAAAAAACATGCACGGTAGGTTGATTGGCACCTTGGAAAAAAAAAAAAAAAAATTTGTCCCTAGTGTATGAATGTGTGTGTGTATGTCCTGCGATGGGTTGGCATTCCATCCAGGGTGTATCCTGCCTTAATGCCTATAGACGCCTGAGATAGGCACAGGCTCCCCGTGACCCGAGGGAAGATCGGATAAAGCGCTAGAAGACGAATAACATATCAGTGCCAACCAGTTCCTATTCACAGCCACTTGTTAGGGGGAGGTGGAAGCTCTGTGGTTATGGCATTGCGCTCAACCTACCGTGTTTGTTTTTGGACCGGGGAGGAAACCGGAGAACCCGGAGAAAAAACCCCTGAGGCACGGGGAGAACATGCAAACTCCACACACACATGGCGGAGACGGGAAACGAACCCCCGGACCCTGAAGGTGTGAAGGCGAACGTGCTAACCATTAAACCACCGTGTGATATGTGTGGTAATTATTTGGAATGCTAAATAATTAGGGTAGTGTGCTGTTCTGGATGTTATTGTTTGGCAAAACAAGCGCCATAATAAAGAGGTTTATTCGCCAAGGATACTCTAAGCCTTTGGTTTGAAATAAAAGCAGTGGTAAGGGGTGAAAAAGTTCTTTCCGGTTGAGACAAATCTGATGCAGCGTCTGTGACCCCCGGAGTGTATAAGAGACAGAAAGAGAAAGTGGAAATACATGGGGGGGTGGGGGTGGGGGGGCAGAAAGGTTATGTGGTTGCAGTGCGATTTAATGTGTCCCTCTGGGCTCGTTGTCACCGCAATAAGTATGTGTCTTGTCCCCATCTATATCTTTGAGACTCGGCGGCAGCTGTGAAGCGTCTGAGCTTTTTTCTTTTCTTCTTTTTTCCTGTTTCTCGGTTCCTTTTTTTCACCTCTTAATTCAGGTCCTTGTGGTTTTAGTGTAAATTGACATGGCAGATCTGATCGTCTCACAAGGACATTAAATCTATTAAGTCTCATTCAGAGTAACGCGTCGCTGTAATGAAGTCGGTGTTCCTTGACCTGAACAAACAGTCGCGGTGAAATACGTTGTGCCACTAAATACTGGTATCCGACAAGCTAAGTCAACTTTCATTCTCACATCTCATTTCCGGTCGGGTCCAGTGACGATATCCGTCACTGGATAAATAAAGTCTTGACCAAAACAAAACTCGTACTTTCGTACGTTTCATTTGTGCTCACTGCTATTTAACCCTCTAGCGGCATTGTGTAGACTTTAGGCAAGATCTTTCGGGCTGCTCCCTTAAGGGTTGCGCCACAGCAGATTTAGTGATACACATATTTGTTGTAGCACGTTTTTACGCTACATGACCTTCACAACGCAACTCTCACCATTTACTTTGGGACCACTAATAGGAATGCCACAGCTTGTACAACCCTAATGTCTGGGAATTTAGTAATTGGGGTTGAGGGCTTTTCTCAAGCTCCACAAGTGGCAGCTCGGGGTGCTGGGATTTGAACCTGCGATCTTGCGTCCATAGAGCTACCACTAGCAACTGAGCAATTGAAGATTGCGGGTTTTGTTCAAGTGCCCACAAGTGGCAGCTCGGGGTGCTGGGATTGGAACCTGTGACCTTGCATCCATAGAGCTACAACTTGCAACTGAACAATTGGGGATTGTGTGTTTTGCTCAAATGTCCACAAGTGGCAGCTCAGAGTGCTGGGATTTGAACCTGCGACCTTGCATCCATAGAGCTACCACTTGCAACTGAGCAATTGGGGATTGGTGGTTTTGCTCAAGTGCCCATAAGTGGCAGCTCGGGGTGCTGGGATATGCACCTTGGGCCCATGGAGCTACCGTGTCCATTCATTTCCGGAGTGCATGCTCGTATACCCCCTCCGGCACTTGAGGTAAATTCCTGACCTTCAAAAAGGTGTTTGTTTTGGTGTTGATATTGATTTCTTTTCGGATTTGACCTCAGTCTTGGCCTATTGAACAGACAAAAAAAAGTCTGCTCTACGATTTTGGGCAGTCCTAGCTGAAAGGAAAAGATTGTGGTAGTATCATCTGTCTTGACTCCTAAACAATAGTATAATATCTTCCGGGAGTGCCAGAGGTTTACTGATACAGACAAAGAGAGCTTGTAAAAAACGACCCCCATCACAGTGTGTTCTCTGCTACGACCCAAGCCTACCGACCAGCCAGTAAAATTACAACACGAACTGACACAAGTTGTTAAAAGATACCAAAGAGCTTAAGGGGTAGCGCTGTATTGCATTCCAAACAAGGAAAAAGAGCTTGAGTTGTTGTGGCAGTTGAGGTCTTGCTTATATGACATGTCCTCAAGCCGTTACTTTGACCCTGTCAAGAAAGATACAGCATGGAAGCGAACAGTAGAGGAATTGCGGCTCCCAGGTGACGATGCGGTTCTTTTTGTGTTTCAACCGAGAGTTTACTTTATTTATTTCCTTCTCTGGCTTTCTGTATTTATACTGATGATGCTTTATTCTTAAAGGGGCACGGAGGCTTAGCGGTTAGCACGTTCAACTCACACCTCCAGGGTTGGGGGTTCGATTCCCGCTTCCACCATGTGTCTGGGTGGAGTTTGCATTCTCCCAGTGCCTCAGGAGGAGTTTTCTCCGGTCCGCCCCCCCCCCCCCCCCCCGGTCCCCTTTGATTGGCACATTGGAAAATTGTCCCTACTGTGTAATATGTGTGCGCCCTGCGAGGCACCCAATACAAGGTGTGCCCTGCCTTGATGCCCCTTGATATCCCGCGACCCAAAAGAAGATTGGATAAAGCATTTCAGTAGACGCCACAATCTCGGTACCCAACGTATATCCGATCCATATCGCCGCAGTCTGAGACTCAACGATGGTGGTCTTTCCCTACAGCCTTAGGTTTATCGGAGGTCATATGCAGCAATATAATGGACATTTGAGTTTTATATTCCCAGCAGATATCATCTGGACCATTCGGAATTCCGACCTTGTGGAACACCTGCGGGCTGCTTTGGGAAAAGGAAAGAATATAAAGCAGATCATTTGCATTAAGGAGCAGCACAGGATCCTTGGCTACCTTGTTCAACTAATTATTGATTGTTGCGGTACATGCATTTTTTTTTTTAGCTCATTATCCTGATCAGGGTTTTGATCGATCCAGAACCCATGCTGTGAGTGCGGGCTGGGACTTCCCGGGTCATCACAGGGCTACATTGGGCATACTCTCTGAAAATGTCCAGGCTTTGGGGATACCAAACATTTGGCCAATGTACACTTTGGCCAATGTATTTATTTTCGGAGATGTGAACCAGGAGGAAGCTTCATGAAGACATTGGGGAAACAAGTACCAAGGTACATGTACCAAGGTATCTTCTCAACGTCCCAGGACCTATGGAACTCCATTGACTAACTGAAAAGAACGGTGTTATAAAAGACTTTTCTACCATGTTTGGATTTATTAGCAACAGCAAGACTAATAAAAAGGGTCTCTGCGGATAAAATGTTTCAGTCCATCCCGGTGGTGTTTATTGGAATTGCAGGCCACCAGGAGTCTCTTACCTTAGGCAAGCCATGTCTTCATGGACCTTGCTTGGATTTTCTAGTGAAGGGATTGTAAACTGGACAACATAAAATGCTGGATATTGCAGGAGTTTATAGGCAAGTGCCCCCAAGGATTTGACGCTTATGAATGTTGTTTTTTTTGTAAAATATTTTTATACATTTTTACACACTAGAACAAACACACTTGAACAACAACCACAACAGGGGTTAAAATAAATAAATAAATAAATACATACATAAATAAAATGAAATAAAATGCAATAAAATATAATAAAATAAAATAATAATAATAAAATATATATATAGCGGGCACTCACCACTCCACCGCAATAATCACAAAGCCATCATGCCTTACACATCTGTACGACCCCATCTGTCATGCCCCCCCCCCCCCCCCCCCCCCCAAAAAAAAAAAAAACTTGATATACTATCAGCTTATGAAGGTTTTGAATGGGATGGCATGGGATGTTCTCCATAGCGAGAAGAAGCATTGTCCAGCACAAAACTATGCAGATGTGGTGCAAGAATGACAAAATTGAACCTCGAAGCAGGTGGATGGACACCTGGGAATTGCTATACTAGCTCGGGTGCGATACCGAGGCAGATGGGATTCAAAGGGAAAGACTTGTCCACATCGTGGAGTCTCTTGCAATCTTTTTTGGCATCATTTGAATTCTATCTTTGAAGTGTCGTCCTCTAATGAACTCAGCACTTGCCCCTTCTGTCCAAATCGGCCCTCTCTCTCTCTCTCTCTTTCTCTCTCTTTCTCTCTCGCACTAATTCTTTCTTCTTTTTTTTTCCTCGCTGTCTCCGGATGTGCGTTTGAAGTCAGCAGTTCCTCATGGCACAGTGATTTGCGGGTCAATACTGAAAGCTCTTTGCCCGTGATACGGGGCATTAAGCCCTATCACCAGAGTTATCTATCGCTTGCTCTTTCACTCTGTCTGTCTCCCTCGTTCTCTTTCACGTTTTCAATGGCCTCCTTGGTGACCTCGGGATCCTGTTTGAAGGACAGGAGAACAAAGCTTATGTGTTTATTCCAGTCTCAGCAAATCCCAAAGAGCTTGAAAAACCAGTGTGGGAGCATCTCGTCATCATTTTTATTATTTATTTATTTATTTATTTATTTATTTAGTATTTTTATATATATATATATATATATATATATATATATATATATATATATATATATATTTATATATATATATATATATATATATATCTATATATATATATAAGATGCCCAGTCACTGCACCTAATTCCTATTAAACTGCTCTGGGATGAAAGTGACTGCAAGTAGGGTTGGAAATGTACAGACAGTTTCTATAGGATCGTCATCCGGGGAATTTTGGAAATATTCGGAAATATTTGGAAAATTACCATGAATTTGTAAGAATGTATGGGAAATAGTTCGAAATTGCAGGAAATTTATATAAACCGGATCAGTCGTTTATATAAATACATAAATTGTTTGTTTATTCAAATTCCAATTTTATCTGTCACATACATATTTATACAGAGTACGACGTTTTTTACTCCACGCTTTCGTCCGAGATGTAAACATGAAGGTGAAAGAATGAAGAGAACGAAGAAAAATAAATAAATAAATAAACTATAGCTATAAATAAATTATAATTATGTTATACGATGACTTACATGCAAACTAAAACTGATGTATTTTTTTTTTTATGACATTTTAATTGGACTTTATTTATTTATTTATTGCACAATAGCTTACACACAGCATAAGGACATTTTTATTTGAATTTATATATATTATATATTTATATATAGTTTTTGTCCAAGTCGTTGCGTATCAGGGATTTTTATTATCACTTATTTGAGTTTTTATTTATCGAAACATTTATCGAAATGTTTACGGTGGAGCTACATACCACGTCGTTCGGATGACCTTTAGGACTTCATTGGGCAGGGAATGAATAATAACATATTGTTATCATTATCTTATTGGTCAGCGCTGTATAATTACCTACCTAATTAAGTCATACAGGTCATTAAGTTATACAGGTCATACCACAATGTAGCTATACAGTTAGTTAGCTAGTTATAATTACAAACAATCTTTTTAATGTTTGGTAACTCAAGCAGTCGCTGAGCTGCAAATTGAAAATATGGCTAATTAGGTTAATTATTAATAATTAATAATTATTGTTCATTCTTAGCTTCTGCAACCGTGTATTAAAATGTATAGATTTGTATAAATGAACCATAATTTTCATTTTTTTTGACATTTGGATTGGAATGGTAACCATGCAGTGCTTCTGTACCGGCTCTGTAGGAGAAACCAATTTGGTTTAATTTGTGTTTTGATTTTAACAATAATAATAATACCAACGAGCAAGAAAATCGGATGTATGTTGGGTTTCTTAATGAGCGAGCCGGCGGCAAGGGGAAAAATCCCCCCGAGACAACGGTACGGATGAAAGGGAGCAGATTGAAAAGCCGAGCGATCCTCTTCGGCTTGATATCAAATAAGCTGATTCCAAATGCATACTGGAAACTATCTGGTATTATATCACTTCTGTCCTTTTTATATATATATATATATATATATATATATATATATATATATATATATATAATATATATATATATATATATATATATATATATATATAGTACATTACAAAGTCTATGCAATTAGCTTCAGGATGCACGGATCCTCCGCGTGCCCTTGTTTTATGCACCGCTATACAGATCTCCTGTAGTACATCACTTCGAGCCCAACAAGCCGCATTAATAATTAATGCATCTGTTTAGGCGCAGAGGTTTTTTTTCTCAGGCAGTTTTTCCTTCTCTTGTCATCCTTGCAGCGTTTTATTTATTTATTTATTTTTTTTTCCTGTTTGGGACCAGGCCAAGTCTTGGCAGGGTCTGAAAAATCTCCATAACAAGTTTTTTTTTTTTGTTTTTTTTTTTGGAGAGACTTCATGTGCAATGACAGGACTCGTCTGAGGAGCGGTCAAGTTCAAGTCTTTTTTTTTTTTCTTTAGCGCTTTTCACAAAGCGGATTTACAGCATGTAAGAATTATAGAACGAAAAAAGATTGTCATATATATATATATATATATATATATATATCATATATTTCAGCTAATTAACATTCAATTAAAAAAACTCAATTAAAAATTGTAATGCATAGTTGAAAATGTATTCAATGGACACATTATATATATATATATATAGATATATATATATATATATATATATACGGTACAAAATTGTTGGTACCCTAATAGAAAAAGTACATATATTAAGACAAAAGTAATTCTGTTAACCAATGAAAGTAGACATTGTTTTCAACCATGCTTCAACAGAAACATTGTACATGAAACAGGCATTGACCCCTAACAATATATTACATAAACGCTTCCTGTTGATAATGTATGCATTCTTATGCATTGACACATACTTTTGAAGTAGGCCATTTTTCCAATTCCTGAGCTTTGAATATGCACTGATAACTTGAGATCCACCTTGCTAAAATGCAGATACTTGTAATTTTGCATATTGAAAATGTATTCAATGGACACTCAATGCTCAACCCTCAGCTTGTCTACCCAAACTACGAAATTCGCCGGGGGTTACGTTAATAAAGCACTCATGAATTTAAAAAAAAGTCCCATAAACTTTGCTTTGCCTATTTGTAATAGCTTAAACCCATTCATTTTACATTGTGATGCTCAATTCAAACTGTCACTGGCTAGTACACTCATGAATAATCTATACATTCACCCTTTTCATTGTGGACCATTCAAGTCCCTTTGTCAACATTATTTTCTCTGAGATCCCCTTTTCTTTCAATGAAATGTAGTGTCTGCAACTTACAAGGTAATTCATATCACAGTATATTGTACAATACTAAACAATTTATGTACCACACAAAGACGGATTCGACTGTGTTAGAATCATTTGTCTGTAAAATACCCATGTTACCCTAATATGTACTGTCATTCATGCTATATATATATCCAACAGGTATATATATAACTATATATATATATATATATATATCACCAAACAACAGTGATATATGTATATATATATATATATATATTTGTATATATATATATATATATATATATGTATATATATATAAATATACTATAAAACTCCTATTGTTAATATAGTAATATATATTAATATAGTAATATACGACTGGACACTCACGAATAATAAACGAAATGAATGATTTTGCATTAAAATGCTTGAAAATTTTCACATTGCCGTGAAAAAAAATAATTGTGGTGTATATTTTCTGCGAACAATAATTAAATAGGATCCGCGAATTTTCACATGCCCTTATAATGCAAATCGATGCAAATAAATGTACGAATAAATGCATTTAGGACAAATAACATTTACATGAGTGTTTGGTTGAGCGTTTCAGCTTGGAGCGTGTTACACATATTAAATGCGTCTGGGTGTTTGTCATTATTATTGGTGGAAGTGGACAGGTGGGAGGTGGGAGCTCTGTAGTTTAGGCGTTGTGTCTCCGGACTGGAAACAACACCAAGCTGCCAACAGTGGGCCCCTGAGTAAGGCCCCTAACCCTCAGTTGCTTAGTGAGTAAATCGCTCTGGATAAGGGTGTGTGGCAAATGCTGTAAATGTAAGAAAATGTACTTTTGTGCTTTTTTTCGGAAGTATTTCCATTTGGGAAGACTTTTACTACGTTTATCCACAAGTCAAATATCGTACTTTTTTTTTTTCCGATGCAATCCGATTAAATGCAAAGCAAACACCCAATCAAGTTACGTAGATCCCTGTAAAGGTGAGCTTGTTTTTATTCGTGGTATCTATTTACGGTATTTTGACAGACGCAAGAGGGGCACGCTGGCTTAGTGGTTAGCACGTTCGCCTCACACCGCCAGGACCCGGGTTCGATTCCCGTCTCGGCCATGTGTGTGTAGAGTTTGCATGTTCTCCCCGTGCCTCAGGGGGTTTTTCTCCGGGTTCTCTGGTTTCCTCCCCGGTCCAAAAACATGCACGGTAGGTTGATTGGCACCTTGGAAAAATGGTCCCTAGTGTATGAATGTGTGTGTGTGAATGTGAGTGTGTGTGTCCTGCGATGGGTTGGCATTCCATCCAGGGTGTATCCTGCCTTATTGCCCATAGACGCCTGAGATAGGCACAGGCTCCCCGTGACCCGAGAAGATCGGATATAGCTGTAGAAGATGAATGAATGAATGAATGAATGACAGACGCAATTATCCAGGGCAAATTACACCTGATCAGTTGAGTCCACTAGTGGCAGCTTGGTGCTGCTGGGATTTGAACCTGCGATCTTCCGGTCCGGACGCCTTACTGATCTTTCCTCTCCCTCCAACATCATCAGCAAGTAGAACATTATAAGAGGAATAAATGATGAGCTGATTAACGAGAGTCTTTCAGCAAAAAAAAAAATGTTAATAAGTACTTTCGGATCCCAAAGTAGATTTGCTCAAGTTGAAAGGGAGCGCTCGACTGGAGGAATATTGTACCGCGTGCATTGTTTAACGTGCGTGCATCTCCACTTTAACTCAAGTGCATGGGCACTCAAAAAAAAAAAAAAAAAAAAAAAAAAAAAAGCGTTCAAATTAGCATTTTACTTACTTATTAAAACTACTCTTAGGAAATAGGAAATGTAAATCGGAGGATTTAATTGGGCGTTCTCCGTTTGCAATTTCCATTTTGGACTGTTGCGTCGCGTGTATTCTGCATAATCCGTATTAAAACGCTTCCTCTATGCTTTCCATAACCCGCTTTATAACCACAACCGTGCCGCCAAGAACAGATCAGAACGAGTGAAAAGAAAAATGTATAAAAAAAAAAAAAAGAAAGAAAGGAAGAAGTCTTTATTAAGCGGATTCGTAGTGTCTCCATCCTGCGGCTTCGTCTCTCTTTCTCTCTCTCTCTCTCTCTCTCTCTTCTCTTTCTCTGTCTCTCCGGGGAGCCATTACGGAATCATTAGAAGGAGGATTTGAGGAGCTGGAAATGACAGAGCAGAACACAAAATGGCAGGGAGAAATAAGAAAGGAGGAGATGAAAGGGGGATAGGTGGGAAGGCTGGGCTACGGCTGATCGAATCTGAATTTTGATTGTGTTGGACTTCCAGAGGTCACGTCGGTTTTACACGAAAACATTTGCCAGGCTGAGGAGCGACTGTTGACTTCATCTATTCCACCGCCGTTGTTCTCAGGCCGTCAGAGTGATTCCCTTCACCTGTCAGCGGTGATTTAATGGTGCAAATTATTTGTTTAGATAAGACTTTTTTTTTTACGCAGTAAAATGCACTATATGGGCAAAAGTATTAGGATTAGGGTTGTAAAAAAAAAAAAAAAAAGGAGGCGTCCCATGGGAATTAATACGAATAGAAAGCATTTGCACTTATAAGGAATTTGTTTTAATGCACATAAAATAAAATAAAAACAGTCAAATTAGAAAATAAAAGCAGAAAGTGATGAAATAATGAAAAAAAGAATAAAAAGGTGATAAAGATCTGGGTGAGTCGTTTTTATCTTATTATTTATTTATTTATTTAAATAAAATATGAATAAAATAAAATGCATTAAATAAAAATACATTTTATTTTATAAAAAAAAAAATATATATATATATGTATATATATATATGTGTGTGTGTGTGTGTGTGTGTGTGTGTGTGTGTGTGTGTGTGTGTGTGTGTGTGATGTACTTATTTATTTATTTTTACTTTTGCCTCATCCTGTTCACATTCATTCATTCATCTTCTACCGCTTTATCTGATTGTGCCTATCTTAGGCATCTTCAGGCATCAATTGAGGACACACCCTGTATGGAATGCCAACCCATCGCAGTGCACACACACACACACACACACACACACATTCATACACTAGGGACAATTTTCCAAGGTGCCAATCAACCTACCGTGCATGTTTTTGGACCGGGGGAGGAACCGGAGAACCCGGGAAAAAAACCCCCTGAGGCACGGGGAGAACATGCAAACTCCACACACACATGGCCGAGACGGGAATCGAACCCGGACCCTGGAGGTGTGAGGCGAACGTGCTAACCGCTAATCCACCCTTCCCCTCGTCTTCAAACAATCTTTTTCCATAACATTGGCTGAGCAATTTCTCCCAGGAAAGCCACCGTATAGGACGTGAGACTATATTTCAGCCAGGACTTATAAAATCCGATTTGGCTTTTCTTATGGATAATTCCACCATTGAAACGACAAATCTGGCTGCACGAGATCTCATTTCGTCCCGTCACGAGTATGATGATATTGTTTGATTGTCTATTGATATTGCACTATGCATTGCCTGTTTAATAGGACTTCCAGGTGAAGAGATAGAGAGAGAGAGAGAGAGAGAGAGAGAGAGAGAGACAAAATTGATTTTGGAATCCACGACGCGTACATAATTTATGATAATGGATGGGGTTTCGGGTTTCTCCATGACATTTTAACTATGGCGACAGATTAAAAAGCAGTCGATAATTGTTGTAGGGATAATTGGACATTGGCTGAGAAGCACACCTGGTGTAGGAATATAATTAAAGAGTTTTTTTTTTAATGGATATTTTTATTGGTATATATTTTGGACAAAAATAAAATATATACATTAAAAACCATGCTGTGCAGGGAGAAGCCAAAAAAAAAAAACCCCAAAGGGATTATTTGAAGACTAGTTGGAAATATTAACGAATTAAAAGATCTGGTGGAAGGTGAACCTCTGCCCCGGTCTCAAGTCCTTTGCAGCCTCTAATAGGTTTTCTTTCAGGATTAACTCCATCCATCCATTTCAATCAACTCTGACCAGCTTCCATGTCCCTGCTGAATGAAAAAGCGTCCCCACAGCATGATGCTGCCACCACCATAGTGGGGATGGTGTGTTCAGTCTGATATGCAGTGTTAGGTTTCCACCATATACAGTGTTTTGCATGTAGGCCAAAATGTACAATTTTGGTCTCATCTGACCTTCTTCTTGCAAACTGCAAATGGGACTTCTTATTCTTTTTTGGTCCACAATGGCTGTTCCATAATAGCCAGAGTGGTGGAGTGCATGATTAATAGTTATCCTATGGACAGACCCTCGCACCTGACCTGTGGATCTCTGCAGCTCCTCCAGGGTTACCATTGGCCTTCTGGCTGCTTCTCGGATCAATGCTCTTCTTGCCCGGCCTGTCGGGTTTAGGTGGACATCCATGTCTTGCTAGGTTAGCAGCTGTGCCGTACGTTTTCCTTTATTTTTTTCTAAATCCGTACTTTTTCCAAATCCCTGCTTGAAACTTCTCCACTGCTTTGTTCCTGACCTGTCCGGTGTATTCTTTAGTCTTCATGATGCTCACTAATGTTCTCCAACAAACATTTTGGCCTTGATTGGCTACACATACATTACAGCACAGTGAAATTCCTTCCAGCTTCCTTTGAAAGCTGGGCTCAGCTTTGATACAGCGCCCCCTGGAGCTCAGAGGGTTAACTGTAAATATACTATCATTTAAAATTAACTTTGGAAGGCTATTGCTTGGACTGGATTTTATATAGGTGTATCAGAGTAAAGGGTGGGGGTGTGAATACATATGCACATCACACTTTTCATCTTTTTATTTGTAAAACATTGATAACACCATGCATCGTTGTTCTTGCACTTCACAGTTATTACGCAATACTTTATCACAAACAACCCTTGTTAAATGCTTTTAAGTTTGTCGTAATAACGTTGAAGAAATGTAGAAATATTAATATATTCAATAAATTCAATATATAAAATATATTCAACCCCAGAACATAAAAAAAGGACTGAAACAGCTTCAGTAGTGCATCTATCATCCCAAAATCCCAGTATGAGCACTTTATTTTTTATTTTTTTATCTTGGCTTGGGACCAGGATGTTCATTAAGCCTAGTTAATTCCAACCTTATATTTAATAGACACCCTGCATTGACGAGGTGATATGGACGGTTCGTAATTTATGTGGCGATCTGGGTCTCAGAGACTCGTCTCCAGCCCTATTCATCTTCCAGTTTTATTATTATTACCGCAGAAACGCCGTTGAATCCTCAAAGCCCCGGTCCAAATATGGAAAGGAAAGACTGTTCGAGACTTTTATAGCGGTTAAAGCTTGACGGTTTGTCGCTGGCGTATTTTTGTCCTCATTAACTTCATGGAACAACAAAATAAAAGAGAGAAGCTGAAGAGGGAAGGACCGTTATAGCTGCACAAGCTTATCAGGAAGTAGCGTGTTTTTGCAGACATTAGACATGTAGATACTGTGAGACTGAATAAGGATGGTAATGAACATGAATAGTCTGTGATATACAGATAAACATCGAAAACAACTGATGCTGTAATTAAACTGACATTTTGTTATGAACTATTTCAGGTTTTGGCCACATGGCGACTTTACCTCATGGCTCCCAAATTACCAACGAAGGTACAGTAGCGTATTTGACTAGTCATGCACTCTTTGTGCGCCCTCTACGTCTTCATTTTTGTGTATGTTGTGCGTCCAGGTGGAGCAAACCTTCAACTACCTGGAGATCCGCGCCATCATTCCTCATCCGGAGAACCAGGTACGGGACCCGTTCTACACCTCGGAGATACTCAATAGTTCATTACATACACTGAAGAAAACGTTTATGGATCTTATTATGGTCTTATATGATTTTCAGTCTCAGGTGCTCAGGTGAAGCGGTGAAATTAATGTTCAGTAGGTCAGAGCTCTCTCTCTCTCTCTCTCTCTATATATATATATATAAATATATATATAAATATATATATATATATATATATATATATATATATATATCTAAAATGGGCACAGTGGCTTAGTGGTTAGCACGTTCGCCTCACACCGCCAGGGTCCGGGTTTCGATTCCCGTCTCGGCCATGTGTGTGTGGAGTTTGTTTGCATGTTCTCCCCATCCCCGTGCCTCAGGGGAACCCATTTTTCTCCGGGATTCTCCGGTTTCCTCCCCGGTCCAAAAACATGCACGGTAGGTTGATTGGCACCCCTAGTGTATGAATGTGTGTGTGAATGTGAGTGTGTGTGTGTCTTGCGATGTGTGGGCATTCCATCCAGTGTGTATCCTGCCTTAATGCCAATAGACGCCTGAGACGCCCGAGCGCCGAAAGATCGTATATAGCGGTATAAGATGAATGAATTTATATATATATAAAGAGCCATTGGAGATCTTCCACTCACTCCATGTCAATGCCAATGAGGTTTCATGGCTAAATTTGGCTCGCCTTCATTGAGGTTTAATTAGCAGAGTGACAGCACAGGGTCAGTGCACAGGCCCGAACCTTTGCTTTCAATGGAGCCAGCAGTGAAAGTCTTGGTCTGTAGACAATGTGAAACATGTATTATTCTCTGATGAGTCCATCGACACTGTCTTTCCCCACATTCGAGAGAGTTACGAAGTGGAGAAGCCCCAAAGATGCGTAAGCACTCAGACCACTGAATGCACCAGAGTGAAGCAGGGGGGTGGACCAGTGATGGTTTTTGGACAGCAATATCATTTGTGTGTGTGTGTGTGTGTGTGTGTGTGTGGTGTGTGTGTGTGTGTGTGTGTGTGTGGTGTTTTATATGTGTATATTAAGAAACCTTGAGAAAACCTTGAGCATCATTGCGCTTGTCTTTCTCTCAGGTCGTCATAGAGACGGACAAGTCCACCTACGTCTTCAGGCTACAGTCGAGTGACCACGTGGATCAGATGCTCGGCCACATCAACTTCACTCTCTCGCGCATCTTCAACAACTCCATCTGCGTGTGAGAGTTTTTTACTTTAATAAAGTCTATATCGAGATTAGATTCAAAAGTCAAAGTCAAAGACGTATTGCACAAACTTTTCGTCATGTTTCGATCGAGGGAGGGGAAAATTTGGTGATGATGCGGCCGAGGGGCAAGGAAGAGAAACAGACGTGACTCACTCATCAGATGGATAGACAGAGAGACAGATAGATATATAGTTAGATACTGCAGATAGATAGATAGATAGATAGATAGACAGATAGATAGATAGATAGACGGACGGAGTAGATAGATAGATAGATAGATAGATAGATAGATAGATAGATAGATAGATCAGATGCAGGATGGGACAGATGATGGATGGATGGACTAGATTAGATACTGTATATGGTTAGATACTGTAGATAGATAGATAGATAGCGATAGATAGATAGATAGATAGATAGACGGACGGACGGACGGACGGACAGACAGACAGACAGACAGACAGACAGACAGACAGATAGACAGACAGACCGATAGATAGATAGATAGATAGATAGATAGATAGATAGATAGATAGATAGATAGATAGATAGATAGATAGATAGATAGATAGATAGACAAATAGATACTATATATAGTTAGATACTATAGATGGATGGAGGGACGGATGGACGGACCGACAGACGGACAGATAGATAGAGAGACAAGCAGATAGATACTCTATATAGGTATATAGTTGAGACTGATAGATACGACAGACAGACAGACAGACAGACAGATAGATAGATAGATAGATAGACAGATACAGATAGATAGATAGATAGATAGATAGATAGATAGATAGATAGATAGATAGATAGATAGATAGATAGATAGATAGATAGATAGATAGATAGATAGATAGATAGACAGATATACAGACAGACTAGACTGATAGGACAAGCTTAGATACTGTAGATAGATAGATGACAGACGACAGACAGACAGACAGACAGACAGACAGACAGACAGACAGACCGATAGATAGATAGATAGTAGATATATAGATAGATAGATAGATAGATAGAGTAGCAGACAGATAGATAGATAGATAGATAGATAGATAGATAACAGATAGATAGATAGATAGATAGATAGATAGATAGATAGATAGATAGCACTATAAATATTGGATTGATATCCTTTTTGCTTGCCAAAGCATTTGTTCTCTTGCTGCCTGATATATCGCACCCACTAAGAGACGTCATGATCTCTACAATATCGGCACTGAGTTTACGTGTCACCGTTTGACACATTCTGCCCTCAAAATGCACCCGACTTCCTCAAAATGCAAGTCTGGCACCCACTTTCCTGCCTCGAGTGGGCATGAAAATGCGCGTCAGAATGAACATTCGTGACTCTGTTCTATTCTTTTATTTTTATATGCGTTATGTAAATCGTGGAAAGCGTGACTTTCACAAAAGTCATTTTTAAATATTAATAACTCGGAATCGTTCTCCAAATGTCACACATTTTAAGGTTTTTTTTTTTTTTTAAACATGCACGGCGAACGCGAAACTCTCATGCTTCCATTGGTGCATTATTATCCCTGTAACCCAATTCACAATTGACGATTCTCTTGCAGTCCCTCCGTCTTTCGAGCAGACGGCGAGGTTTCCGACGGCTCGCATAAATACTCCCCGAGCTCCGAGACGTCGGTGGAGGCCCAGGGAGCGTGCGGTGAGGATACGTTATCTCTACTAATAATTCTTATACTTAGTGTTGAGGACTGGTGTAAAATAGAGTTCTGTCGGGGGGGGGGGTCGATTTGTTTTGCATTTTGCTCAGGGGGCTTCTCGGAGACCTACGCGGCGCTCTGCGACTACAACGGCATCAGCTGCAAAGAGGAAGTGCAGTGGGTAAGACAGCGAAATATCTTGGCGTCGAAATCGATCGGACAAATCAATTCCAAATCCCTTTCCTTTTGAATTTTAAGGACGTGGACACGATATATCACTCTCAGGACAACAGGGAGTTCAATCTGCTGGATTTCGCTCACCTAGAGAGCAGGTAAAGTAGGGTTGTTGTTTTTTTTGTGTGTGTGTTTACTACCTGGTACCAAAACAAAAACATCTGGTGGAACATCAAGTGGAACGAGATTTTCTAATCTCTATTCAGACATTAGTAAAGATGGAAGGAGGCGACGTTTCGAGGGGTCTCTGGAGATGATAATAGGTTTGTATTCAGTGTATGGCAGATGCAGTTAGGGCCCCGGTATTGCCTAAGCTTTCACTACTGAGCAAAAAAGTAAAAAGAGACTTTATTGTCATTGTAGTGATGCAACGAAGTTTGTTTTGGTGGCTCCCAATAAAATAAATAAATAAATAAATAAAATATAATGATAAATAAAGGGGCACGGTGGTTTAGTGGTTAGCACGTTCGCCTCACACCTCCAGGGTCCGGGTTCGATTCCCGTCTCGGTCATGTGTGTGTGTGTGTGTGTGGAGTTTGCATGTTCTCCCCGTGCCTCAGGGGGTTTTTCTCCAGGTTCTCCGGTTTCCTCCCCCGGTCCAAAAACATGCACGGTAGGTTGATTGGCGCCTTGGAAAATTGTCCCTAGTGTATGAATGTGTGAGTGTGTGTGTGTGTGTGTCCTGCGATGGGTTGGCATTCCATCCAGGGTGTATCCTGCCTTAATGCCCATAGACGCCTGAGATAGACACAGACTCCCCGTGACCCGAGAGAAGATCGGATAAAGCGGTAGAAGATGAATAAATAATGATAAATAAATAAATAAATACACACATAAAGCAATGCTTCTTGACACCGCTGGGATATGTAAAGAATTTTGTCCACCTGACAAGCTTTAAGCACTTTTTCATCCATAGCCGCCTTCCGATGATGTTTTTTTGGACACATCAATTTGGTCAAGGGCCTTCCTCAAGGGCCCATCAGTTTTTTTTGCTGGGAATTTGAACACCCCCCACCCCTATCCATCAAACACAGAGCTTCCGGGTTATGTCATATGTCATAATGTTTAATTGGGTAGGCGATACAAAAGAAGAGCATTTTTCATCAGTATTTTGGAGCGCGATGTTAGTCATACGCGGGCGTTGCAGCGCTCCCACGCTAGAAAAATAAATAAATAAATAAATAAATAAGTGAAGGTCTGTGATTCTGTGATTTATTTCCCCGGAGCTGGGTTCAAACACCAGCTGTATCCCATGGCTCGGTGATTAGCTTTCCCCGCCAAGAAAGTTTGGGGAAAGCGATGAAAAACGAGCAACATGAATAGGAATAGTGACTAAAAGGAATCGTCTATGATCCTGCAAGGTCTTGTGGTTTTACTGAAAAAGGAGATTTGATGCTTTCTTTTCTTTTCCTTTTGTCACTTTTATTTATTTATTTATTTTGAAGTGAATGGTTCTAGCCTTGTTGGAATTCAAACCATTGTACCATTTTTTCTGCATTTATCATATTTGGCCCCTTACAATAATATAATATGATCTTGTGAATTTTGGCAGCCATACATATATACATAGATATATTCATTCATTCATTCATTCATTCATCTTCTACCGCTATATCCGATCTTCCCTCGGGTCACGGGGAGTCTGTGCCTATCTCAGGCGTCTATGGGCATTAAGGCAGGATACACCCTTCGTAACATTAACATAACACGTAAGGCACATACACTATAATAATATATATATATATATATATATATATATATATATATATATATATATATATATATATATATATATATATATATATAAGAGGCATATAAGCAACCACCACCATGCTTTTTGTGACATTTATCGCATTTGGCAGAATTTATTTATTTATTTATTTTTTATCAGTACACTTGTACATGCAAAATGCTTCCTTTATTTGGTGACGAGTATTCAGAAAAGGCAGAGAAGTTCCTCTTTGGTGTATAATAACATTCCCTGAGATCTTATTGCAACCAACAAGCATCTCCAATGACTTCTTGTCTCAAACGGGTAACGGCACGTCATTATTAGCACCATGAATTAGCACCATGAATTATGCCTTTGGTTTATCTCCTCTTTTGGCCTGCACTGCAGGTAACATTAGACAGTTTCACTTCCTGCGCGATTGGCATACGCCTTCAGCTGGGTTCGAAATAGCACTTGAGCTTGACACCTTGGCCACAGAAATTTGATGTACTTTGTGCTGGAAACAAAAAAATAAATAAATAAAACAGGAAATGCACACCAAGCAGTAGGACAGCTTTTTGGTTTGAACTTTAAAGGATAAAGTGTGTGGGGCCGAGGGGAATTTTTATATAAAATGTACCATCTGGAGTAAAGTTGTGATGGAAAGTCAATAGACGTATAAACAACTATGAGCTGGCGGTGTGCATTGTATACAAACACATAGTAAGGAATAGGAATCGTCCAGAAACAAGGTAACACCATCAAGTGACAAGACAGTGGCAAGGAAAATGATGTAATATCAGAATATATATTAAAATCATATATGTTTATCATAAGAGCCGTAAAAGCGACCACCACCATGTTTCATTGTTCAGCTTCCACCACCATGTTTCATTGTTCAGCTTCCACCACCATGTTTCATTGTTCAGCTTCCACCACCATGTTTCATTGTTCAGCTTCCACCACCATGTTTCATTGTTCAGCTTCCACCATGTTTCATGTTTCATTGTTCAGCTTCCACCATCATGTTTCATTGTTCAGCTTCCACCATCCATGTTTCATGTTTCATTGTTCAGCAGCTTCCACCACCATGTTTCATTGTTCAGCTTCCACCACCATGTTTCATTGTTCACTTCCACCACCATGTTTCATTGTTCAGCTTCCACCACCATGTTTCATTGTTCAGCTTCCACCACCATGTTTCATTGTTCAGCTTCCACCACCATGTTTCATTGTTCAGCTTCCACCACCATGTTTCATTGTTCAGCTTCCACCATCATGTTTCATTTCAGCTTCCACCATCATGTTTCATTGTTCAGCTTCCACCATCATGTTTCATTGTTCAGCTTCCACCATCATGTTTCATTGTTCAGCTTCCACCATCCATGTTTCATTGTTCAGCTTCCACCACCATGTTTCATTGGTCAGCTTCTACCATCATTTTCCATTGTTCAGCTTCCACCACCATGTTTCATTGTTCAGCTTCCACCATCATGTTTCATTGTTCAGCTTCCACCACCATGTTTCATTGTTCAACTTCCACCACCATGTTTCATTGTTCAGCTTCCACCACCATGTTTCATTGTTCAACTTCCACCACCATGTTTCATTGTTCAACTTCCACCACCATGTTTCATTGTTCAGCTTCCACCATCCATGTTTCATTGTTCAGCTTCCACCATCCATGTTTCATTGTTCAGCTTCCACCATCATGTTTCATTGTTCAGCTTCCACCATCCATGTTTCATTGTTCAGCTTCCACCATCATGTTTCATTGTTCAGCTTCCACCATCATGTTTCATTGTTCAGCTTCCACCATCATGTTTCATTGTTCAGCTTCCACCATCCATGTTTCATTGTTCAGCTTCCACCATCATGTTTCATTGTTCAGCTTCCACCATCATGTTTCATTGTTCAACTTCCACCATCCATGTTTCATTGTTCAGCTTCCACCACCATGTTTCATTGTTCAACTTCCACCACATGTTCATGTTTCCACCACCATGTTTCATTGTTCACTTCACCACCATGTTTCATTGTTCACTTCACCACCATGTTTCATTGTTCAACTTCCACCACCATGTTTCATTGTTCAGCTTCCACCACCATGTTTCATTGGTCAGCTTCCACCATCATGTTTCATTGTTCAGCTTCCACCACCATCATGTTTCAGTGTTCAGCTTCCACCCACCATGCACCCACAAATGTTCAACGTTACAAGTGTTCAGCTTCCACCACCTCCTGATGCAGCATGGGGACACCAAGGGTGCATTCCTAAAGATGTCCACTAGGGGTCATGAGGTCAAAGCTCTATAACAGGCCACTCAAGATCTTCCATTCCAAACTCTTTAAACCATATATTTATGCTAGCTTTGATAGCGAGCTCCAAAGAGATCCTTATACGGCTGGAAAAAGTCAGGTTCCTCAGATCGGGTCGGTTGGGTTCGCCATGGACAGTTGCCATGTTAATTTTGCTTCCAGCCATGGCACATCATTTTTAATCAGTTTATTTATTACCCCCCCCCCCCCCCCCCCCATTACCCCTTACCCCCCCCCCCCCCCCCCCCCGATCAATATTTGAACTGTCAAATTCTTTCCGCTGCTCTTTCTTTTAGCCAGCTTCAGAATTTCTTTCTTTTTATTTATTTATTTATTTATTTATTTTGCTATTTATCTCTGCCGTGATATGATTTATTCTATCTGTTGTGTTGCCTTCCAAGAAAGAAAGTTCTGGAGCCTTGCCAAGAATCTTGCTGCAGAAAGTGAAGCTTTAATATGGTATTGTCAAGCAGGTGTGATCCGAATTTCAAAATCGCTGCTCGAAGGGGGAAAAAAGGATCCGGCAAGTAAGAAAAATGGGCAGAAATCGGGTAAATTTCAGGTTAATTAAAGATCTCGGAAGCAGAATCGGTTCATTATTATAGGCTCGTTTAACAAATACTTATGCAATGTGTTATGAAGCTACATAAAGCCTTAATATGGAATTATAATGTAATTAGAACATCCTTATAGGCTACTAATTATATGAGCAACTAGGGCAGATATGTTCTATGGACGATATGTGCTTTTTAAACATCCCAGTCCACTTTTAGTCACCCATTTACTGTTGTTATAAATTGTTATAACCTCCACTCTTCTAGAAAGATGTTCTACTAGATATGAGGAGGCCTGGGGTGGGGACAGGTGTTCAATAGGGTACTTTAGCAGGCCACTGAGATCTTCCACAAT
>JACRUU010000018.1:552770-580270 GCA_030449085.1 Kryptopterus vitreolus
TAAAGGATTGTGGTTATAACTACACAGTGAAGCTTGATGGTGGTGGTAGCTTTATAATAAAGGATTGTGGTTATAACTACACAGTGAAGCTTGATGGTGGTGGTAGGATTGTGGTTATAACTTTATAATAAAGGATTGTGGTTATAACTACACAGTGAAGCATGATGGTGGTGTAGCTTTATATTAAAGGATTGTGGTTATAACTACACAGTGAAGCTTGATGGTGGTGGTAGCTTTATATAACTACACTATGACGCTTGATGGTGGTGGTAGCTTTATAATAAAGGATTGTGGTTATAACTACACAGTGAAGCATGATGGTGGTGTAGCTTTATATTAAAGGATTGTGGTTATAACTACACAGTGAAGCATTGATGGTGGTGTAGCTTTATATAAAGGATTGTGGTTATAACTACACAGTGAAGCTTGATGGTGGTGGTAGCTTTATATAACTACACTATGACGCTTGATGGTGGTGGTAGCTTTATAATAAAGGATTGTGGTTATAACTACACAGTGAAGCATGTGTCGTTTTGTGCTTTGTTCATTGGCACAGAAACCTTTAGGGAAGGTACATTCAAATACAGCGCACTCATTGAAGAGAAACCTTATTCATTCTGCAACCAGACTTGAGATTATATGTTTGCTAATATGTTATTTATTTAATTTGTTTACACCCCCCCCCCCCCCCCCCCCCCCCCCCAACCCACAAGCTGTGAGTTCACTGTCTCAGGCTCTGTGCTCCAGTGATGACTACTCCAGCTCTCTCCTGCACCTCGACCTGAGCAAGAACCCCGGCATCCTTTCCGGAGAAGATGCCACGGTTAGTCCATAGGGGATTTTATGAAGAATGTCGCTTTATGGAGACTAATCCAAACACAAAGCCAGGATCTAATACATAATACAGCAGTCAGTAAAAGACCCAGGCTAGGAATGGAGAGAATTTGTGATAGTTCAGATACATAAAGGAATTTATTATATGAGACGTCGTGCTTTGAAGCCTTTATTACAGAGCTTAGGGACACCCAGAACCCTGACTGTCTGTCTCTCACACACAATCATACACACACACAACACACACACACACACACACACACACACACACACACACTCATATACAACCACATGATATATCACTATTCTCTTGTCTGTGTAGAATCTGTACCTGTTCTTGGCACAGCCCAACTGTTTGGTGCATTTGGACCTCTCAGGCACGGACTGCGCTGTGGAATCTGTAATTATTTGTTTCTTTTATTTATTTATTTGTTGTTTTTGTGTATGTATGTATATAAAATAAGGGAAGGGAATAAAACAGAATGTTATTGTAAAAATTTCATATTTCATATTTTCAAATTTCATAACAAAAATCAAAAATACCTGATATTCTATGATTTGCATTTAAAAAAATTATTCATTACAAAAATAAGTTTATTTTAAAAGAAGTTTATTTATATAAAATAAAATTAATCAATCTATAATATATATATATATATATATATATATAATTTTTTTTTATTAATTCATTAGTTTTTGGTAGTATTTATATAATGTCTTATATTAAAAAAAAAAAAAAAAAAATATATATATATATATATATATATATCCCTCTCCATTGATAGATAAAATATTGTCTATAGTATATATATATATATATATCTATATATATATATATATATATATATATATATATATTATATTATATATTTATTATATACCTTATATATATATATATATATATATATTATATATATTTTATATATATTATTATATGTAATTCCAATTATATATAAAATTGCAAGGTCTGAATTATAGCCGCCATTCATACCTTTATAATTGCTGCATTGGAATAACGCATTTATTCTTTCTATCTTTTAGGGTATAAATCTAAAAATTTATTATTTATTATTATTTATTATTTATATTATATATTTATTATATATTAATATTCGCTTATATATATATATATCTATATATATATATAATTTTTTTTTAATTAGTTCTTTTAGTTTTTGTATATTTTTATATAATGTCTTATATTAAAAAATGTATATATATATATATAAGTATATATATAAAATATATATATATATATAATATATTATATATCCAATATATATATATAATTGCATGGTCTGTATTATAGCCGCCATTCTACCTTATAAATTGCCGCATTGGAATAAACGCATTTATTCTTCTTTTTTTTTGCAGTTGTTCGGCCCTTTGCTCCGGGGCTGCTGCGCTGACCTGTCCTACCTGAATCTCTCAAAGAATTCCTTCTCTCCCAGGTGACTCGGAGTAACACTGTCTTCAGTGGACCAACTCGCTGGGATCAGATTTGGCCTTTGGGTTGGCGATAAATCTCCTGTCTTGCATGCTGGCGCATTTGCTTTCTAAACTGGCTGTCTCCAAACGTGATAGTAGAGCGTAAAAGCACTTTCTGTGTAATGATATCTCTCTAACATTGTTGGTTCAGACAGAGTGGCTCTTCCATTAGTCAGCATTGTATGAGTGTGTGTGTGTGTGTGTGTGTGTGTGTGGAAGACGGAGAAAAACAGAGCTGGAGGGTTGAGACATACACGAACGCAATGATGTATATCTGCTTCCCTAAAACTTCACCCCCCCATGGAAACCATCGCCGCAATAGCGTACCGGCAATGTAATTGCATTATGAGAAATCCTATGAAAAACGACACTCGGAATATTGCTCTCGAATGTAACTCCTGAGCTTCCTCACTTTCTTCTCGCTTTTTCTCTGATTTGAGAGATTTATAGAAGAGCGTCTCATAGATTTTAGTAAAGCGCAAAGAATATTGCCCAACTAACATCTACCTGAAGAAGATCGTATGCAAAAATGTAGTGAGTGACCAAGGAAAGAGCCAGAAACAGCAGGGGTTCAATGTGAAGCTCCCACCACCATGTTTCACTTTTTGCAATTTTATGCAATGCAGTGTATATACGTGTAATTTTTCCTAATTAGTCCCCTATTTGCAGCTTTGAGGAACGTCTTCTAGGAGTCTGGAGCTGTGGATCTTTTTTGGGAACAATAAATGCACTCCAGGATACACCCTTGTGGCAGAATGAGTCTCTCAAAAACATCTTCTTCTTTCCAAAAGAGTGAAAGTTTTTCCTTCGATGATGAGACATTTTCTTCGTGTCACTGTATAGAAATTGAATGCTAGACTCTCGTTATTTCCTTCAAATACAAAGTCCTCTAACATTTCTCCTTATATATATATATATATATATATATATATATATATATATATATATATATATATATATATATATATATAATGTATATATATATATATATATATATTATCACATTCTCAGAGTTTCATCATCTATTATGGAGCACGTTTGATTTTTTTCGCATTTTTCTCCTGACCGAGAAGCCTTTGATCAATTCTTAAGCAGGAAAAAAGAAAAAAAAAAGATCTCTCTTTTTCCCTTTTTTTCTTTCTCTCACTGTCTGTTTCAGGAAAGTGAAAGATACGCTGCCCACCTTGCGTCAGTTCTTCACCTCGGCATTCAGCCTCACGCACCTCAGCATGGCTTCCATGAAGATGCCCCCGGATGTTCTCAGGTAAAACTTACTATATGTATGTATATATGATATATATATATATATATATATATATATATATATATAAACGGGCAACGGTGGCTTAGTGGTTAGCACATTCGCCTCACACCACCGCCAGGGGTCCGGGTTCGATTCCCGTCTCGGCCATGTGAGTGTGGAGTTTGCATGTTCTCCCCGTATTCCTCATGGGGGTTTTTTTTCTCCGGGTTCTCCGGTTTCCTCCCCCCCCCGGTCCAAAAACATGCACGGTAGGTTGATTGGCACCTTGGAAAATTGTCCCTAGTGTATGAATGTGTGTGTGAATGTGAGTGTGAGTGTATATGCCCTGCGATGGGTTGGCATTGCCATCCAGGGTGTATCCTGCCTTAATGGCCATATAGACGCCTTGAGATAGGCACAGACTCCCTGTGACCCGAGGGAAGATCGGATAAAAGCGGTAGAAGATGAATGAATGAATATATAATATATATATATATATATATATATATATATATATATATATATATATATATATATATAGTCCATTCGGTGGTGCATTATTGGGAGGTGAGATCTCAGTGGTTAAAGCATTGGCCTTCAGACCGGAAGATCTCAGGCTCAAATCCCACTAGTGGGCCCCTGCGCAAGGCCCTTAATGCTCAGTCGCTCTGTATAAGGGCTTCTGCCAAATGCTGTAAATGCGCGTTATCGAGCAAGGCAGTAGTGTGAGGAGGAATAAGACATAGTATATTTCTATCCTGCTCCGACTCCCACGCCGAATTAGCATACGTAACCGAATCAGTGCTAGCTCATTTCCATTCTCGGATCTTCCTTACTAAAGTGTTCATACGAATTCTGTGATCTTTTTGTTTAGTTTTTTTTTAATCCCATTACCTTTGTTGTACTATAAAAGCCATATTCGCTTTGTAGACACCTGAGCAAGCTTCCTGTGTGCTTTTTGAGAATCCCATTCCACATTTAGTTGGCATTTCTATTGCTTCTGACAAGGTTCCGGAAGATTTGTGCTCGGCATTCCGATTCTTCCCATAAGTGGCCAGTACCTTGTGTTGAGGTCAGACTTTGAAACTATGTGGAAAATATCTTCCTGGGGAAGAGTCTCCAATTTCACATCTGTTTGTTCCAATACTTTTGCCCATATAGTGTGTAGTCTTTCCCTTTCCGTATACGACCCCTAATTGGAGGTGGTAGCTCAGTGGTTGAGTTATTGTGCATCTAGACCAGAAGGTCTCAGGTTCAAATCGCAGCACCACCAAGCTGCCACTAGTGGGCCCTTGATCAAGGCCCTTAACCTTCGACTGCTCAGTTGTAAGTCGCTCTGGATAAGGGCGTGTGACGAATGCCGTAGTAAATAAGCAATTATAATAAACCGTGGGCTTCTGGGAAGGTGTCTCGGGGATTAGCAACGTAGGGTTTTTTCCCCGCTTTGTCCAAAAGTTTTGGAACAAGCCACACGTGCTTCTTTAACCACACAATTCTATGCGATTTGTATAGGACAGTCGTCTTCAGGTGTGGCAGCACGAAATGATTCTCTTCACTTGATTCATTGATTCATTAGGAGCGATTCTTTGAAACAGTATTGGTGATATCTTGACGCTTGTTCTTTCTCTTTAGGGCTCTTTTTCTGGGACTGTCCTCCAACCCGCACATCTCTGACCTGCACCTGGATATTAGTGGTTGCGAGGTACACAAACCTCACACGAGAGACTCATGTATTTGTTCACAAACTGAAGGCTTAAAACACACCGAAATCCAAGACAAATCCATTCAACCCCAACCACAAACCCCCCCCCCCCTCTCGGCACTCTGGGAAGAATGCTGTTTATGTACTTTCCAGTCCGTGCCAGGTTTCCATCATCTCGGTCCCGTAGTGTTGCATAAGCAGCGGTGTTTGACGAGATGTCTACAGTAATGCAATTTGGAAGAAGCATGCGCTAGTTAGCGCTGTTATTCCGGGCCGTCACGGACAAGACGTGGGAGGTAGCGCGGGAAAACGCATCCTGTTTGTTGATTGAATCTGATATTCAGGCACATGTGTTAACGTGTTTTTTTTTTTTTAATATGGAATTACAGAAAAGCATTTATTTATATTATATATATATATATATATATATATATATATATATATATATATATATATATATATATATATATATATAGTATAAATAAACAGTAAAAGTAGGGATTATATAAAATGTAAGCAATATTGTATTCAGTGTTTATATTGCATATACAAGTACATAATACAAGTGCAAAAAGAAGCTAATTATAGAGATTCTCTGCAAATATGCAATGGCTATTTTAGTGCCGTCTTGAGTATTACAGTGTGTTTTAAAATTTTCATAAGTTTAGTCTAATTTTTAAAATAGTTTGTGTAAAAAAAACGATATAACTATATATAATACATATATATATATACACACACACACACACATACATAATATATATATATATATAATATATATATATACACACACACAAACACACACATATATATATATATATTATATATATATATATATATATATATATACTATATAAATATATAGTGTTGTATATCTATATATATATATATATATATATATATATATATATATATATATATCTCTGATATATATATACTATATATACTGTTCAAATCATCATACTTGTTTACAAAACTTATTGCCAACAAAAAGGACCCGCTATAAAATAAATGTGTTGGCGTGGACATAAAACAAGCATTTAAAATAAGTCTAAAGTGTGATTATTGAGCTTTTCTTTTTTTTTTTTTTTTTTTTTACAGAACCTTAAAACCTGTTATTACGGCACAAAATGAAGTCTTAAACGTCCTCATATGATGTAATCAAACTCAATTTGCAGGCAAAGTGTTAAGTTTCACTAAACAGGAATGAAAAGATCAATAACCCTAAAACAATCATAATAATCTTACACAATCTGATCTTGCATGGTATTTTAGTATTAAAATAAGATGCTGGCATTTCATCTATTCGTTCATTTCAACCCCCCCCCCCCCCCCCCCAAGTCATTATAAAAGCCGTTCGTGTCCCCTTGCCTTGAGCCCGAGCGCGGCTAATTAATCCCTTTTATGAGCTTGAGCTTCAGAAACGATCGTTCGTCCGATGGTTTTAATACGTATTCATCTCTATAAAACATATTACTGTTTTATGCGTCATACTCTCTGTCTTTGTCTCTCTCTCTCTCTCTCTCTCTCTCTCTCTCAGCTACGATCAGCAGGAGCAGCAGTGATAAAGGACTTGTTCCCCCAAGTCTCCTCCATCAGTACCCTGGACATCTCAGATAACGGTAAGAAAAAGTGCCTTTTCAACACTCCGAGTATTTCAAAGGATCCAATACCTAAAATTGAGCTGTGAACTGAGTGTTCTTGGTCAGTTTATCCTTTAAATCTAAGCTTTGTGGCCTGTTATCTGCCATAATACCTCTTTCCTGGAACAAGTAGTACTAAGGGCAGTGTTGGACCGTAACGAAGTAGATGTAAGTGGCCATTTTGCGTATCTGTACGTAATACTAATGAAATCTACTTATACAATGAAACTTTAAGTCCGATATTATACTTTTTACTCAAGTACATTTTGCAAAAACATTCATTAATTTGTCAAAAAGTCATTATGATGAATATAAATTTATATAATTGTGTAGCGAGTACAAGTTAAGTCATCAAGGATGCACTGTTACTTTAATAAGGCTATAATTTAAAGCCACTGTATGTCCTTAATAAGTATATAAACTAAAAGAAAAAAATTATATATATATATATATATATAAATGTGTATGTATATGTGTGTGTGAAAAAAAAAAAATAATATATATATATATATATATATATATATATATATATACATACATGCATGCATGCATAAACATATGTATAATGTCTACTAGGGAGGGGTGTAGTCTACTGATTGGAAGGTCGGGGGTTCGAGCCCCAGTATCAGCCAGCTGCCAGTCCTTGGTCAAAAGGCCCTAAGCCTCTCCTAGGGGTGCTGTATCATGGCTCTGACCCTGCACTCTGACCCCAACTTCCAAAAAACAAGCTGGGATATGCGACGAAACTATTTCACTGTGCTGTAATGTATATGTGACATAATAAAACGCTACTACTTATACTCTAATTCGGTTTGTTGTGATCTGCTTCAGGCTTGGATGCTGATCTCTACTCGGTCATCCCGGCCTTCTCTCGCCACCCCTCCCTCAAGCATCTGCTGCTGGGCAAGAATTTCAACGTCAAGGGCAGGTACGGAGCAGATGGCTCAGACGTATACTAATAGTCTTTGTCCATGCGCGCAGAACTTGTTTTGCAGCTTGGCTAAGCTTCCATGAGACTCGGGTTAGTCGGTCTGTCCCGTTACGCAAACCCTCCGAAAAGGTTACGGAGCGTCATAAAACATTACCCCACTGCTCTTTTATTGATCCGGCGCTTCGCTTCGACAAATGAGGCGGAATTGAGTTTGCTGAGCTGAACGGGTCGCGTGTTATCCGCCCACAGCTTTCTAAGGACTAACGGTAGGCGTATTTATGATAGGCCGTATCGCTTCAGGAGTTCAAAAAGAGCTTTAATGAGTTTGCTCAGTCGATATGGAATATGTACTTTTCTAAATGGATGAAAGAATTGTAAGACACCTGACTTTTTCAGGTAGAAACTTGGTTGCCCCTTGAAAGTCAAGTCAGCTCTGAGAATATCTCATTTACTGGACATGGATTGGAGTCTTGAGATCCTGAGTGGCCTGCTCTAAAGCTCTATCCTCAAGTCTAGTGAACCACTTTTGGGGTGAAGCGTAGCCCGGTGGGAGGTGGTAGCCCAGTGGTTAAGGTGTTGGACTCTGGACTGGAAGATCACGGGTTCAAACCCCACCGCCATCACGCTGCCACTAGTGGGTCCTTGAGAAAGGCCCTTAACTCTCAATTGCTAAGTTATAAGTCGCTCTGGATAAGGGCGTCTGCCAAACACTATACATAACCCAGGCCTCCTCAAACTACCTCAGAGTCAAAAATCTCCATCAGCACATAGAAAGAGGGTATGAAACTCATTAAGCATTAAGGTTTCCCTCAAAGGGCCTATAAGTAACTATAAGACGGTATATAGTGTTTGATAGGCGACACCACCTCATAACACAAAAGACAGCGCTTTTTCTTCATGAAGCACAAACGTATTCACTTCTCCATCTTTCTTTCCTCCATCTCCATCCATCTTTCGCCTTCTGGATATTTTACATTTACATTTACAGCATGTCGCCGACGCCCTTATCCAGGGTGACGTACAAATAGTGCTTTAGGTCTCCATCTAAGAATAAACGTATTCAGGTATGGTTGATAGAGACTTAAGGTACAGACTTAAGGTACACAATAAGCATAGACATCACACTGTGGAGGTGTTTTTATTGTTTTATTATATGTTTTATTATATGTTTTGTTATATTCTGGCCGCCAGTGTGGAATACACTGCACTCTAGTGGCGGGATGCCGTCACTTCGCGGGTGACATAGTCGCATGCATTGTAGGATGTAGCTTTAATTGATTTTACGAGAGTTTATTGTCAATGCACGCTTTAAAGCATCATAGCCTTGTTTTAAATTTGACGTGAATATGTAAATATGACGGTTGTGATAACTGTAAACGGGGGCTTGTGTCACTCCATTCCAAAATTAGATTTGTGAAAGTGTAAAGTCTGTCACTCAAAGTAGGTTTAAAGGTGACACGATAGAAACTGGGCCAGATTCTGTGTTTAAGAAGTTAAATTTGGTTTTACTCATGCGACATAAATTACCAAGGCCTGAGAGCATCCCTTTATCTCTTTCTCTTTTTCTGCGCAGGTTGCTGGATGAAATCCTACAGAAGCTCGTGCATTTAGTGCAAGAAGAAGAATGTGTGAGCACACACTCACAGACATTTCCCTGGGCGCACAAGAAAACACATACACTTTTTTTCCCCAGCACTGCTCCTATGCAAGCACTCAAGAGCCTGTTGTGTTCGATTCGGTGCATCTGAATAACCGATCGCTCGCTCACTCGCTCGTTCTCCCCCCCCCCCCAAAGTATTCACGTTTTTGTTTCATTTTCCCCGACTTCCAAGACTGCAGATAGCGCCAAACTCATTTAGTTTATGCTGATCACACTCATTGCACACATGCCCTCAGCTGTCCCACACACCCACAATGGTAATTATTTCCCCCTCCTTTATCTTCTCCAGAGTCTCCAGAGTTTGTCCCTAGCTGACTCCAGACTGCGATCACGAGGAACGGTGCTAGTCAACATGCTCGGCAGCAATGCATGTCTCAGGAAAGTGGATTTAAGTGGCAACGGTCTGGACGATACCGGGGCCAGGATGTTAAGCAAAGCCCTGCAGATTAACACCTCACTTCGGTACAGTAGGATTTAAAAAGGACTCCATGGTGATCCTATGTCATAATGCTTGATGAGTAAAAGAAGTCTTTTTCAAAACATGTATTAATACACTGATATATATATATATATATATATATATATATATATATATATATATATATATATATCTATATCATATATATATCCAGTTCCAGTTGCAAACAACATCTAATAGGTTTTTACGTTTGCCAATTTTTGTGCACTTTTAGCTTCAGCCATTTTTGATATACACCATCACGTGATGTCCTGTTTGGCAGCAAATTGGTTTTGAATATCAAAAATCCTTCTGATTGGATTGATGTAGATTTGTTCGACGAGCGTCTGAGACGAATTTGATGAAATTTGAACAAAACAATTTTATACAATTTTATCCAAACCGAACAACACAATTTGACAAAAATAGCAATATGGAAAGTGTGCTTAGAAATATACATGTAAAATATAATTGTACTTTGACCTCTGGTCTAATGGAGACATTTATAAGCTGTATTTTTATGTTGAACCTTTTTTTATTCGTGAGTACTAACTGAAAAAGCTTATCGTTTCCTATCTGGGAAATACAATATATCTACTACTGAGATATTGAGATACAGATATTGTGATATAGATTCAGATGATCAGATATTGATCTACTTTTGGATTGATATAGCTGCTTTAAAGACACATTTTCAGCCCTACTGTAGATGTTTGCAGATACGCTATAAAATGTCATGTTCCTTTATATTTAAATTAACCAAACAGAATAGTCATAATATAAGTTGATAGCCATAATAATGGAAATGGTTCTGTCCTGAAAAATTGTGAAAAACATGTACGTTAACTTCTTCAAATAAATTGACTCAGAGATGGAACTACACACTTTGTTACTAGATAAGATGTTTGTGTTACTAAACAAAGAGAGCTGCATTATGAATACATGTAAACAATCACAAATTTGCACATAGACTACATTCCTACAATGTCTCATTACCCTTAGAGCACCTTGGTCCGGAGGGAACCTTGTTTCCTTTTACTGTGTGCTGTACCGTATATGACTGAAATGACAATTAACGCCACTTAACACAAAGCACAAAGCACAGAATAAGGAGTGGGAATACACTGACTAATGAGACATTGATTAATGCGACGGAAACAGCTGAAGCAGCAGGAGAGAACAAAAAGAAGCCATAAAACAAAATCATGATAGAAGGGAGACCGCCGTGAGGAGTTGCTAGTTTATTAAGTCGTTACTTGAACGAGTCTCCCGTGCCGGGGTATTTATTTTTCTTTATAGCATCTTGAGGTTTTTTCCGCCACAGGTAAGTTTCGTGCATTATGACACAAGTTGCATAGTACTAAAAAAAACATGACCCTGGTTTTTATAACGTAAATGGGGACATGTTTTGCCGTTGTACGACGATAAACGTAAACGGATAAAAAAAACGCACTTTTAAACGATAGAGTACGAGTACGACGATAAATTTGCATTTATCTTTTTTTTTTTCCCTTTCCCCCGCTTTTTAGGAGCGTGACATGGGATCGGAACAATACCACAGCTGCCGGGTTTCAGGATGTAGCGCGCTCTATGGAGCAGTAAGTCATAAGCCATGCACTCACACACTCTTTAATGCTCTATGACTCTCCGTGTATTCCTTCTCTTTTTTTTTTTTTTTTTTTTTTAGTTCCAGCCACTTGACCTTGGATCCTCATTCAGTTCTGTTTAGTGCTTCTGTATTTTTTTTATTTCGTTTTTTTTCTCGTGCACTGTCATCTATTGCTCTTGCTTTATAGAGCCATATTTACAAGGGGGGGGGTGTACACCGCCGTCGCTGATGCTATTCGTACGTGTTAAAGATACATTATAGTATGCAATACGTATGCAATATATACATATACACAGTGTCGGGGAGTAACTACCGGTACATGTAACGGCGTAACGGAATTTAATTACAAAATAAAAGTTGTTAAAACAGTTACTGCGAACAAAACGTGGAATTAAATTACACTTACTTAAGTTACCTTCCCAATCACTGTATATCCTTATGCAAAGATGCATTAAAGATACTTATGAAGCACTTTTGAAGCATACTCAATGCGATGCGGCGCAATTCCGAACACACGGCCAATTTAACATACAGGTCGACTAAATAAAACAAATAAATAAATACAATTTTAGTAAATATAAACAAATCCAGACGTTTCCTGTTCTGTCTCCAGGAAGATGCAGCTCTACCTCCTCCATGTTAATCTATGTACCATGTGATTTTTCAGCACGTCTCGGTCGCCGTAGTGCCGCCGTACGTTATTTTCACGTAGCAGCAGAGGAGGAAAAACGATCGGTGTATAAAATACCGCACATGAAGTATTATAATAAAATAATATGTATAGCGGGGGCACGGTGGCTTAGTGGTTAGCACGTTCGCCTCACACCGCCAGGATCCGGGTTCGATTCCCGTCTCGGGACCATGTGTGTGTGTGGAGTTTGCATGTTCTCCCCGTGCCTCAGGGGTTTTTCTCCGGGTTCTCCGGTTTCATCCCGGTCCAAAAACATGCACGGTAGGTTGGAAAATTGTCCCTAGTGTATGAATGTGTGTGTGTGTGTGTGTGTGTGTGTGTCCTGTGATGGGTTGGCATTCCATCCAGGATTTATCCTACCTTAATGCCCATAGACGCCTGAGATAGGCACAGGCTCCCCATGACCCGAGGGAAGATCAGATATAGAAGGTGAATGAATGAATGAATGAATGAATATGTATAGCGACTAATAGTTCTGTTAAAAATGATGTGCTAAAATACATACATCCACAATATTGACGTTTCCCGCCCTGTGTCTCTTTCTTTCTTTCTTTCTTTCTCTCTCTCTTATGGCTCAGCAATTTCACTCTGCAGTGCATGCCTGTACCGCTGAGTGACGTTACGCAGGCGTACCGCAGCGCCCCCGAGAGGACGGAACAGGCGATGGCGAAGGTAAGAGGAAAAACGGACATTTTTACAGGTACTGATAAGCTGCATTTCATCATGTGACCAGATTTTTTGGACACTCCACGTCGCTCAGTCCAGTGTCTCAGTCTCAAAGCAGCATGACAATAGGAGATGTATAAATACAGATTTATTTACATTTTTAGGACGTCCCAATATTATAATCACTCTCTGGCTTCGGTCATCTAACCCGGAGAATCATACCTCATATCGTATAAATACAGATTTTTTTTCCCATTTACATGACATTCCAGCCCCATAGAGAATGAATGGTGAAATTTGACATTCCGCCGTTCGGCCCGTGTTTGCCCGACATGCACATTTGACATATCCACTCGTAGGTGAGATGGAGTAGGTTGCGATCATATGACGCGCAAATCCCAGACCCACTCAGAATTCCGGGAATTCTGTGTCGTTCCGGCCCATACAGATGAATGGGGAACATTCCGCTGTTTAACGACATATCCACTCGTCAGGGGCGGCAAGAACATTGCAATGATATGAGACTCGGTCCGAAAAACCACAGAGATTTATGGGTGCCCATTAAACGGACCAGGCTCTAAGGGGTCGCGCCCGGAGCCGAACAAGCATCACTCACACTTTCTTCAGGAAATGTCCCATGTTGAATCTATTGTTCATATGGGTTTTCACGATGTAATACATTGCATGCACATACATATTTTAAAGCCATCCCGAGGATTTGATTCGCCTCGTTCCCATATGATTGGACCCGCTTATCCGAACATCACTTGTGCACGCAGGTTTTCACTCCGATTCGCTCCCTGTGTCTCCTTTTCCATCTGTCAGATCCAGCGGGCATTGTTACGAAACAACCAGACTCAGCGCTTCTCCCAGAAACAGGCTCTCAGGCTGCATCAGGGCCTGGTGACTAGCACTGCTGAGCAGGTACTCGCACCACCAACGCCGACAGTCCGGTGACGTAACGGGATTTGGATTTGGTAGCGACGACTGACGTGTGTTAATGCATGGAAATAGAAAGTTAGTACGCACTCGTGGGCAGGTAGTGTATGACAATAGATTCGGCTAGGAGGGAGAGGGAATATATTGAGGGGGCAACAATACTGGGTACTGAGCATATTCTTACTATTAATATTTACCGAACAAGGTGCATTGAGACACCATAGCGTTATTAGCTATTGTTACATAGGTACGCTATAATGATTACACAGATGTCGCTATTGAGAATTTTTGTGCCGTGAAATCCCGTTGATTTCACTTTTTTTTTATTTACAATTTAAATGCATGTGCTTAGCGGAATATCCACCAGATGGCGCATGGAACGACATGCTATGTCGACAAGCCAGAAATTGTCCACGTTTCAATTATTTTGATAAATTATTAAATGTTATTTATATTACATTAAATTAATAAATTATATTAAAAACATCTACAGTAAAATATAAATACAATATGGTAATTATATGCGTCGAAAAATCTATTTACCTGAGTATATAAGCAAAAAAAAAGCAGATCATTATTAGATTTATAAACAATTAAACATATATATTTTTTTCTTATTCGTAATATTGTTTGTTTGGTTTCCGATATACAGTCTGGTTTTTACTTTTGCGTCAGGGCTCCGGCGTCCGTGATTGGTCGACTCGGCAGCGTATTTTCCGGCGTGAGCGTCGTACGTATTCCTCCGTACCGCCGTTTTTAAAATCCATGGCGAAGAAACAAAGCGTAGACATGGACTACGCAATCGTGAGAAAATAATAATAACAATAAACACCTCTATTCTTCATTTTACAAAGACTGCCAGTGAATTCCTTTGTGACAGCAAAACACAAACAAAGAAACGCCGCGCCGCCGCCAACTAGTGTTTGGGAATAGTCACAAGTATAAACGGCTACATCGTTCACATCATGCTTGGTTCACATGCTATTGCTATATTTTACATATATTTATGGGAGATTGTATTTTCGACGAAACAATGAGCGAATCGTGATCTCAATTCCCATGATTCCCATCACAAGGATCATACAGCATTAAATTAGGCATTTGCATGGAAGGAGTCTCCAGTTTCAGTGCATTTGGAATGACACGGTCTGGACAATCATTACGATTGATGACTTTTTAGGTGATGGAGCGCCTGTGCGTTCGCGTTCAGCAGCAGGTATGTGCGTTGCGAGCGTCGGGCGATGAAGAGGAGCTCCAGGCTGCCAGACAGGCCCTAAAGGAAGCCAGAAACTCTCGAGCTGTGAGTTACCAGAGAAGCGCAGTGTTTATATATGCGGTTATTTGTGTGTTTTTCTTTGTTAATAACCCTCGTCTCTCTTGTTGTTTCCCAGTTGTACCCTTCTCTGTGTGAGCTGGCTCATGTGCTTTCCGTAGACGGGCCGGTTCGGCAGAAACTAGAGTCTCTCACTGGAGAACTGGCTAAAGCAGCTGACAAGGAACTTCAAGTGAGCTTTTTTTCTTTTTCTCTTCTTGTCTTTTTTTCTTTTCCTTTCTTATATAAATCTAACACAGGGGCGCGGTGGCTTAGTGGTTAGCACGTTGGCCTCACACCGCCAGGGTCCGGGTTCGATTCCCGTCTCGGCCATGTGGAGTTTGCATGTTCTCCCCGTGCCTCAGGGGGTTTTTCTCCGGGTTCTCCGGTTTCCTCCCGGTAAAAAAACATGCATGGTAAGTTGATTGGCACCTTGGAAAATTGTCCCTAGTGTATGAATGTGTGTGTGAATGTGAGTGTGTGTGTGCGCCCTGCGATGGGTTGCCATTCCATCCAGGGTGTATCCTGCCTTAATGCCCATAGACGCCTGAGATAGGCACAGACTCCCCGTGACCCGAGGGAAGATCGGATATAGCGGTAGAAGATGAATGAATGAATGAATGAATATAAATGTAACACCGTATGCTGTATTTAGGCCCGATTTGCCTTTTTTTCCCCCAAGGTGATCGTGGATTCCATGGTCTCCCTATGTCGGGAATTGTGTCCCCATTCTTCGGCTGCGGCGGAACATCTTTCTCCTCCTCTCTCCTCTGTTTCCGAGCGCGTGTCCATCCCTCGTTCTGCCATCCGCACTGCGCTGATGGAGAGAGCAGCGCAGGACATCAACCAAGCTCTGGAGTAAGAGACGAGGCTTAAATTATGCACGAGCCACGTAATCCGGCGTTAATGTTCCAACTGTAACCGTCCCACTTATCACTTTATCTCTCTCTCTCTCTCTCTCTCTCTCTCTCTCTCTCAGAGAAGTGAAGATGTCCGTGGTTTCCTATCTCACCAATTCGGTCGTGGACCAGATCCTTCAGGAGCTTTACGCCACTCACAAGACGCTGGTACTACTTGAAATCGGTGTCTCTTTTCCCTCAGGGTTGCCAGGTTTCATTTGTTAGATTTAATGTTAGCCGTGTTAAAAACAGATATTTGTGTTCAGGGTTGCCAGGTTTGTAAAAGAAAAATAAATCTCTTGTACTAGAGCAGGGGTCACCAACGTGGTGCCCGTGGGCACCAGGTAGCCCCCAAGGAGCACATGAGTAGCTCTCAGGCTTGCTATAAAAAGTGCACAACTCATCAGTGAGATGCGTCTATAATGTAAAATGTAGTTAATTCGTTGTTGATAGTCACTGTCAAGTGTATTTACATAGATAAATGAGTATCATTAATAATAATAATAATAATAATAATATATAACTAAAGGTAAATTTGTTATTTCAGAGGAGTATTTCAAACTGGTAGCCCTTTATATGACTCGGTGTCCATGTAGTAGCTCTCAGTTACAAAAAGGTTGGTGATCCCTGTACTAGAGTAATCTCTATTTATTGTAGTTCAGGGTTGCCAGGTTTGGTTAAACTCCCAGCAGAACAGAAACATAAAAAGTAAAAAAAATAAATAAATATCAGTTCTTGTTCAGGGTTGCCAGGTTTCAGGGGAATTTTTAGTAGTGTCAAAAATAAAGGTGGTGGTCCTTCAGGTATTTGTATCTGTTTTTGTTCAGGGTTGCCAGGTGTGTGGAAGAAAAACATTTTCTGGAACTAGAGTAATCTGTGAGGCACGGTGGCGTAGTGGTTAGCACATTCGCCTCACACCGCCAGGATCCGGGTTCGATTCCCGTCTCGGTCATGTGTGTGTGGAGTTTGCATGTTCTCCCCGTGCCTCAGGGGTTTTTTCTCCGGGTTCTCCGGTTTCCTCCCAGTCCAAAAACATGCACGGTAGGTTGATTGGCACCTTGGATGAAAATTGTCCCTAGTGTATGAATGTGTGTGTGTGTGTGTGTGTGTGTGTGTGTGTGTGTCCTGTGATGGGTTGGCATTCCATCCAGGGTGTATCCTGCCTTAATGCCCATAGACGCCTGAGATAGGCACAGACTCCCCGTGACCCGAGTGGAAGATCGGATAAAGCGGTAGAGACGGTTTAGAAGATGAATGAATGAATGAGTAATCTGTGTTTGGGTTGCCAGGTTTGGTTAAACTTCCAGCAAACACAAAGGTAAAAAATGATCTGTCCTTGTTCTGGGTTGCCAGGTTATAGCTAAACTTCCAGCATCCTAAAAAAACACAATGGTCCTACAGAAACCAGTATCTTTTCACATTCAGGGTTGCCAGATAGTTTAGGTTTATATTTAAAAAAGACACTTGTACTACAGAAATCAATCGTTAAAAAGCATCGTGAAAAAGGGCATTGTACTACAGGATCTGTTCTTCGTCAGGGTTGCCAGGTTCAGATAGAAAAAGACAACGGTACTACAAAATGTTTAGATACTTAGAAAAAAAAAAGGCACGTGTCATGTTTGGTCAAAATTTCTAGTGTTAAAAAAAGACATTGATATTACAGAACTGGTACATATCTGGTCTTGTTGCCAGGGTTGCCAGATTTTGGGAAAAAATGCAATTGTACAAACATTAATGGAAAAGTCCCAAACGTTGGGACTGTTTTGGGAATTATTAATACTGCATGATTTGAGCCCCTGATATTCCCATAATTCCATTTTTCCCTCTACCAATAAGTCTTTCTACCAGTACCATATAATTACAATATAATATATATATATATATATATATATATATATATATATATATATATATATATATATAATGATAAATACTAGAAATACACTCCCATTGCACCAATAAATGGTTAATAATAATAATAACTATATTATAACTGTATGTTTATAGCTTCAGCAGGTGGCTCGCATGAGGCGACCAGAAGACAGCGTCATGATCCGACATGCATCCCGAAATTCCGACTCCTCCGACATCCCAGAGGACGATTTCACGATCAGCATCGTAAGGAAACATGTCCGCTTCTGGAAGATATACACGTCTATTCTTTATCTTCCAGTATACACAGTTTGGAATGCTTGTTTATCATCTGAAAATGTTGATTAAGGCCCGAAAAACAAGCCTTGAGAGAGGAAAAAAAAAAACGAATCCGTTTTTAATGTTACTGACGTGAGCACGTTAATCATTTGCGTCCTCTGTGCCCAGGATACAATCGCCATAAAGAAGCGCAGCTCCAGGACACGACGCATCCGGCCCGTCTCCACCAGACTGAGTGAGTCATTCTCGACAGCTGCCTCTAGGACTATTAGACCCATTTGAGTCAGTAGATGTACAGTGCGCAGATGATAAATAAGTGTAATAAGATGACGAATGTCAGCCGGTGACTCAACCCTCCAGTTCTGCTACAGAGCAACATTTGGCTGTTAAAATAATGACTTTAAAGTATAAAGTACAAAGTCACGGTGAAGGCTTTGTTTTGCTTATTGGGAAGTGGTTAAGATGTGGTTAAGACCAGCACCACCAGGTTTCCCCTGATAGGCATTTGTACAAGGGTTTTTACTCTCAAGTGCACAGAAGAATTGAGATTGAATTTTAAATAGGATTGCCATGGGAATTAACAGGAATTCATGGGAATTTAAAAAATTCGCCTATAGGAAAAAAATTTTATAAAAAGCATTGTTTTACCCAAAATAACGAGTGAATTCATTCATTCATCTTCTACCGCTATATCCGATCTTCCCTCGGGTCACGGGGAGTCTGTGCCTATCTCAGGCGTCTATGGGCATTAAGGCAGGATACACCCTGGATGGAATGCCAACCCATCACAGGGCTCACACACACACACACACACTCATACACTAGGGACAATTTTCCAAGGTGCCAATCAACCTACCGTGCATGTTTTTGCACCAGGGAGGAAACCGGAGAACCCGGAGAAAAACCCCTTGCGGCACGGGGAGAACATGCAAACTCCACACACACATGGCCGAGACGGGAATCGAACCCGGACCCTGGCGGTGTGAGGCGAACGTGCTCACCACTAAGCCACCGTGCCTGAATTCATTATATTCATATTTATTTGTTTATTTATTTGTTTGTTTATTTGTTTATTTATTTTTTATATCATATATCATTTTTTTACATATAATGGGTTGCATGTCATCCAATGACCAGTATATCCATAATGTTTGTATACATCAATTTCTCCAAATTTCTAATCAAGTTTCAAACATTTAGGTTATGTTTCCAGAATGCACCAGGTGGAAAATTTCCAGGAAAGTTTCCAAAAATGTATCCAAATGTTTTCGCCGCTTTTCAGCCCCAATTATAACTTATATTAATAATACTTATACATTTATCATTAATATTTATATATTTATCGAATGCCATAAATATCCAGAGGGACTTGCGGGGGTGAAAGGCCTTGCTCAAGGTCCCCCAGCTTAGTGGTGTTGGGATTTAAACTTAGCGTAACAATGCTTTACAGTCTGTTTCATTCTGTGGCGTGAATTATTTAAAAAAATGTTCAAACAGGGTAGAATTTCCTCTTAAATCATTAAATGTCTTTTTTTGGCGTCCTCCCAGGCCTTGGTGATGATCCCATCTTGTCTCCTTCGATGTCTGCGCCTCGTCCGTCTACCGCACTCGCCTCGTGGGACAATCTGTCCAGTTTGCCTACTCAGGGCGCGCCTCTGCGCCACGTAACCCCTTTCCGACCCCGCCCACCACGAAGACACAGGCCTGGCCAAACACCTCCAGATATGGTAAAAGGCTGATGTCCGATGCTTATGTAGAAACACGTATTATGATATCACGGTACTGATTAAATTGGTGGTAGCCTCATGGTTAAGGCATTGGACATTGGATCCATGGGTTGTGGGTTCGAATCTCCAATTTTTGTCCATAGCATAGTGGGTGCACTGTTTTTCACCATAATACACCCATAGATGACCTGTAAGTTCCGAATCTCTGAAACTGAATTAACTCGGATCTGTTTGTCTTTGCTAATCCAATTCATCCGTCAAATAAATGTAGGCACTTTGTGCATGATACGATGCAGGATTCTTAAAATCGACAGGAAAGAGACGCCGATGCTAACCGCTTCCCCGTCTTGCAGCATCCGTCTGAAAACGGAGGCGTGAACCTGTTGGATGACGGACTTCCTGACTTCTACACCAAGAGGGTCTTACCGGACAGGTTTGCCACTTCGGTCGATATCGATACGCAATGAAGATTAGCATGCTGATGGCTATTTATGCTAAGTGTTTCCTGTTTGTACCGCAGCGTCTTCACCTCTGTCCAAAAACGAGTGGCGGTTTTTTTTTCTTCTTCTGTTTTCCAGTCAAATATCTTCTCATCACGTCCAGTCGCTGAGGCGGAAAAAGAGGCGTAACATGTTGGCCATCTTCTCGGGGTTCAGGAAGAACCGCAACTCTGCGTCGTATCAAGACCCGGAGCCCGCGATCCGGGCCGAAGTGTGTGGGGACGAATGTCGCACCGAGTACGGTTTCTGAGATACACATTTATTCATTTATTCATCTTCTACCGCTTTATCCGATCTTCCCTCGGTTCACGGGGAGTCTGTGCCTATCTCAGGCGTCTATGGGCATTAAGGCAGGATACACCCTGGATGGAATGCCAACCCATCGCAGGACACACACACACACACACACACACACACACACACACCAGGGACAATTTTCCAACCTACCGTGCATGTTTTTGGACCGGGAGGAAACCGGAGAACCCGGAGAAAAACTCCCTGAGGCACGGGGAGAACATGCAAACTCCAAACACACATGGCGGAGATGGGAATTGAACCCGGACCCTGGCGTTGTGAGGCGAGCATGCTAACCCCGTCCCCCACACACACACACACACACACACACAGCATCTCTTCCCGTTCTCGCTCCTTTCATCTGTGATTCCTGTTCAGAAATCTCATCCGGCACTCAGACGTGCTCCTGTGCTTACTATCAGATCAATAGCTGCTGAGAGGATACGAAGGGAGGGTATGCTTACAGACAGCGGGGTTACATAGATACAAGTTAGCAGAGCGTCTATAAATGATTCAGACACATTTCGAAAGTGTTTCTCGAAAGGAATTGAGTCTGATAGCAAATAGGATCCTCATTCACCATCCAGCTGTTTTTTTTTCCAGCTGTTATGGGTTTCAGCCCACAATCACTGAACCCAAAACCTGTTGACGAGAAAGTGGTTTATTTCGCCGCGTTCACACACTCTCACCTACAAAATAAGCCCCCCCCCCCCCCCCCCCCCCCCCCTCCTCCCAGGGTTCGAAGTAGAGACTTCGGGACAAGGTTTGATGGTGAACGCTGGTGCGGGCGAGAATGATTGATGTATTTATTATATATATATATATATATATATATATATATATATATATATATATATATATATATATATATATATATATATTATTTAGTTAAACAAATAAACTACAAATAAAAAAATCTACTGCAAAAACAATGTACACAATGTAAACAAAAATGAAATAAAACGATAAACAGGGAACAAGGTCGGAAGCGCATTAAATGTTACCTGCTGGAGAAAATAACATATTAATGCTTGACCAGGTGCGGGAATAGGCGGGACAAAATAATAGGATTGGGAATATTTCTCCGGGACGGAACCTTGCAGTAAAGGGCCGGGAAAAATCCATCCTATGCAGGTCTCTAGTTCGAAGCCCCGTCTACGGATTCGCCGCTGGACCTCCGCAATGGTGACCTCTGAGCCAGAGAGGCAAATCTGGCGAGGGGTGTGTGAGACCATGTGGATCATTCTCTGACGAGCTAGCTGAAGGTCTTGCTGGTCTTTTGTCGAATCCTTTAGCGCTCTTGACGACTCGATACAGCGCCACCTTGTGACAAACGCAGGTCAAGAGGTTGCTTCTTTTGTTCTGTCTTGATGACACTCGCAAGACGTGGTCGGAATAGCACCACCAGTCTCGAAACTACCTCATGTGGGGTTGAAGTGGAAGGTCTCCTGCTATTGGGCGTCGACCTCAACCCTATCCAACACCTTTGGGAAGGCTTTTGCCTGCAGAGCCTTCTTGTAGCTCCTCAGATCTTCTCAGAAGAGTGGTTATAACACAATAACCTCCAGATGCTTAATAGACACATTCAGATCTTATGGGGTGTCCATAACCTTTTGTCTCTATAATGTATCTTACTCAATTTTTTTAATTCTACGCATGGGATCTGTGGCAGGTCTGGCTGTGACTGCATCGTTAAAAAAGCCAAAAGCCAGAAGGTAACGCAGGCATGAGGGCTCGCCGGGACGTCGCCGCGCAGCCAATCCGATATCAGCACGAAGGGAATTGTAATTGTTGCGCTATAAATAGCTGTTTCTTTTGTTGTTGATGAAGAAGCATCTGTCAGACTTAATTAGCTGTGGGGGTTGGGGGGGGGGGGGGGGCGCTGTTTTTTGTTCGTTTTTGCATGAAGGGTACGGTAAGGCATTTCGCCTCGAAGTGGTAGATCAGGATTGAAGTTGGATTCAGTTGGATGGTAAAGTTGTTTATTTATTTATTTACTTGTTTATTAAGTTGATTGATTATTTGGCTTTATGACGGTACCTTTCGCTCATCTGAAATCGAGCCCCGTAGAGTCTATCTATCTATCTACCTATCCATCTATCTATCTATCTATCTATCGATCTATCTATCTATCTGTCTGTCTGTCTGTCTATCTATCTTTCTACCTATCTGTCTGTCAGTCTAGACAGTTAGTAGTCAATCTATCTATCTATCTATCTATCTATCTATATCTATGTACTGTGCTCCCCATCTATCCATCCATCCATCCATCCATCCATCCATCTATCCATCCATCTATCTATCTGTCTGTCTGTCTGTCTGTATGTCTATCTGTCTATCTACCTGTCTGTCTGTCTGTCATCTATCTATCTATCTATATCTATCTATCTATCTATCTATCTATCTATCTATCTATCTCCTATCTATCTATCTATCTATCTATCTCCATCTATCTATCTATCTATCTATCTATCTATCTATCTATCTATCTATCTATCTATCTATCCATATCTATCTATCTATCTATCTATCTATCTATCTATCCCTATCTATCTATCTATCTATCATCCTATCTGTCTGTCTGTCTGTCTCATCTGTCATCCATCCATCTACCATCATCTATCTATATGGACCAGTCCATATATCTATCTATCTATCTATCTATCTATCTATCTATCTATCTATCTATCTATCTATCTATCTATCTATCTATCTATCTATCTATCTATCTATCTATCTATCTATCTATCTATCTATCTATCTATCTATCTATCTATCTATCTATCTATCTATCTATCTATCTATCTATCTATCTATCTATCTATCTATCTATCTATCTATCTATCTATCTATCTACTGTGCTCCCCATCCATCCATCCATCCATCCATCCATCCATCCATCCATCCATCTATCCATCCATCCATCTAGTATCCATCCATCCATCCATCCATCCATCCATCCATCCATCTATCTATCTATCTATCTATCTATCTATCTATCTATCTATCTATCTATCTATCTATCTATCTATCTATCTATCTATCTAGACAATAGTTTATATATCTATCTATCTATCTAGACAATAGTTTATCTATCTATCTATCTATCTATCTATCTATCTATCTAGACAATAGTTTATCTATCTATCTATCCTTCTACCCATCCATCTCCCCCCTGCCTCCCCTCGGTTGGATCCACATGGGTATCTGGGTAGATTTGTACACATATATACATGTGACGCACTTTTCATGTCACACAAAACTGTGTTATCATTCAGTTTCTCTTTTTTTCATCCCAGCTTATTTATTTACTTATTTACTCATTCACACTCGGCTCATTCCTCATTTAACTGTCGCACATCCTAAAACCTGTCATCCATCACAGCCTGGAATCATACGTTATATCAGTTACTCTGTGTTAAGATCACTACAGGGTTGTGTTTGTTGATTTCCTTCTTTAATTGGCAGCGCCGGCTCCGAGAACCTGTACGCGGTGATTCATCACCCGGAGGATTCCTGCAGCGCTGACGCGTCACGCCAGCAAGACGACTGCCATCCCGGATATCAAGCGTCTCCTCAGATCACGGGGCGACCCGTTCATGGCATCCCGCTGCCTGGGATGAGGCCGGAGAGTCCGTCCTGCATCGCTCTGAGACAGGTAGGCTAATTAGACTAGGATTGAAAGTGTAGATTTGTTTTCTTCTTATATTAAACTATCAAGATCATGAATACATGTCAACAATTATTTATCCAAAGGAGTTTTAGCAAAGATCGTATTATATTTTTTATGAAATGATACTATTACTATATTTAAAACAATTGTACGAAAGAAAACAACGAGGCATACCAAAGCAATGCAGTATAAAAGGAATAAAACACAACAGCAAACTGTCCACGAGTCATTCCCTCATTTCTCTCTCTCTCTCTATCTGTTTCAGCAGACAAACGAGTACAGCAATGTGTTCTTTCAAGAAGATCAGCGTGCCCGTGGGTTCGACCTCGTCCTCTGCTCAAACGGAGGAGGAAGTCCTGCAGCAGAGACTCGAGAGACCGACGCCTCCTCCTCAGAGCACCAAGCCGAGACTGCGTAACACGAGACAGCACCATCTGGGTGAGAACTCCGGTAATGCAGGCATTTTATTCGTAATAAGAAGTAGTCTTCTTCTTACTACTATTAGTAGTCTATCTATCTATATATCTGTCTGTATGTCTATCTATCTATCTATCTATCTATCTATCTATCTATCTTTCTTTCTTTGTTCTATCTATGTCTATCTATCTGTCTGTCTGTCTGTCTGTCTATCTATCTATCTATCTATCTATCTGCCTGTCTATCTATCTATCTATCTATCTATCTATCTATCTATCTATCTATCTGTCTGTCTGTCTGTCTGTCTGTCTGTCTGTCTATCTGTCTATCTATCTATCTATCTATCTATCTATCTATCTATCTATCTATCTATCTATCTATCTATCTATCTATCTATCTATCTATCTATCTATCTATCTATCTATCTATCTATCTATCTATCTATCTATCTATCTATCTATCTGTCTGTCTGTCTGTCTATCTAGACAGTAGTTTATCTATTACATTAGAAATAATGTAAGTTATGTATTCTTTCTGTGTGGCCCTTGACCAAACTGACTTTTCTTTGCTGTTTCAGGAGAGAGCACTGAAGAGGACAGCGAAGAAGAGAAAGAGGATAAAGACGCCGTTTTGAGTCAGGACGAGCAAAAAGCCGAAGGACAAACTCCTCCCATTTCTGAAAAGGTGTTCAGTTTGAGCTACGCTAATACGGATAAAACACTTTTTCGTACGCATTAATCATTGGTTATCCACACTGCATCATCTGAAAATGAAAATCTCAAGCAAAGGCGCTGTCACATGACTAAAAATGTTTTTGAAAGCCTCATTTTTCACAGTAAACACGAAAAAATATCATATATATATATATATATAATATATATATATATATATATATATATCCATATGTTAGCATATTAACTCATAACCTGGTAATAGCTGGTTATGTTGTTCCCCAGGTAGATTCCCCAGAGAAATTGCCTCGGGTAAAACCTGCCCTGGTCAAGCCTGCATCCAGATCTGTAGATTCTGCTGTCACTAAAGGTACATTGTCTCAAATCATATGCAATATGTCTGTGCAATATGTCTATCTCCCTTACCCCCCCTAGACTTCTATCCACCTCCCCCCAGCCTTCTATCCACCTTCCCCCCCTAGACTTCTATCCACCTTCCCCCCTTCTATCCACCTTCCCCCCTAGACCTTCTATCCCCCTATCCACCTTACCCCCTAGACTTCTATCCACCTTCCCCCCTCTATCCCCCCCCTTACCCCCTAGACTTCTATCCACTTACTTACCCCTAGACTTCTATCTACCTTACCCCCTAGACTTCTATCCACCTTCCCCCCAGCCTTCTATCCACCTTACCCCCTAGACTTCTATCCACCTTACCCCCCAGCCTTCTATCCACCTTACCCCCTAGACTTCTATCCTCCCCACCTTCCCCCCTAGCCTTCTACCTTCCCCCTATATCCCCCTAGACTTCTACTACCTTACCTAGACTTCTATCCACCTTCCCCCCTTCTATCCACCTTCCCCCCAGCCTTCTATCCACCTTACCCCCCTAGACTTCTATCTACCCTATCCACCTTACCCCCTAGACTTCTATCCATCTTACCCCCTAGACTTCTATTCTATCCACCTTACCCCCTAGACTTCTAGACTTCCCCCTATCCACCTTACCCTCTAGACTTCTATCCATCTTACCCCCTAGACTTCTATTCTATCCACCTTACCCTAGACTTCTAGACTTCTATCCATCTTACCCCCTAGACTTCTATTCTTCTCCCCCTATCCACCTTACCCTCTAGACTTCTATCCATCTTACCCCCTAGAATTCTATCCACCTTACCCCCTAGACTTCTATCCATCTTACCCCCTAGACTTCTATTCTATCCACCTTACCCTCTAGACTTCTATCCATCTTACCCCCTAGACTTCTATATGACTTCTCCCCCTAGAATCCTTCTATCCTTACCTTACTTCCTAGACTTCTATCCATCCTTACCCCCTAGACTTCTATCCACCTTACTTCCTAGACTTCTATCCACCTTACCCTCTAGACTTCTATCCATCTTACCCCCTAGACTTCTATATGACTTCTCCCCCTAGACTTCTATCCATAGACCTTACCCCCTAGACTTCTATCCACCTTACCCCCTAGACTTCTATCTACCTTACCCCCTAGACTTCTATCCATCTTACCCCCTAGACTTCTATATGACTTCTCCCCCTAGACTTCTATCCACCTTACCCCCTAGACTTCTATCCACCTTACCCCCTAGACTTCTATCCACCTTCCTTACCCTACCTTACCCCCCCCCTAGACTTCTATCCATCTTACCCCCTAGACTTCTATATTCTATCCATCTTATCCCCTAGACTTCTCCCCATAGACTTCTATCCACCTTACCCCCTAGACTTCTATATGACTTCTCCCCATAGACTTCTTACCCCCTAGACTTCTATCCATCTTACCCCCTAGACTTCTATCTACCTTTCTCATATCCATCTATTCACCCTACCCCCTAGATATCCATTCACCCCCCCCAGACTTTTATCCACCTTCCCCCCTAGCCATATTCCCACCTTCCCCCCTAGAATTCTGACCACCTTCCTCCCCTTGGTGTGATTTAAATCTGGGGACTATTTTGTACAGCACACACAA
>JACRUU010000018.1:587770-612770 GCA_030449085.1 Kryptopterus vitreolus
ATACGGTGTTTAGGTTATACGGAAGCGCTTTATTGCGTTCAGTAAAAATGCGCTTTATTGCGTAATACGGATTTGGGAATGCGATGCGCTTGCGTAAGGTTCCATACGGTAATATACGCTAATATAGTGAGGAGATCGTACCTGTTGTGAATGCGCAGCTAGTAGGCGTAATTGGGGGGAAATTTAGGAAGGCGTGAGTGGATGCACTGAACGTTTCTTTATTCGTTTTTGCTCTTTGTTGTTGGGGTTTCATTCATTCGCCAACACAACACAGCGTGAAGGAGCAGATCGCTCACATAGTAATAAACACTGCGTTGATCATGCATTAATAACATTACAGTCAATTTCCGTTAACGTGTTCTTAACATGTTAACTTTAACAATCCTAATATATATATATATATATATATATATATATATATATATATATATATATATACACACAGGTAATTTTCTGTATCCACTGTATAATTTAAGCAAAAGCGATAGACTGTGACCTTTAGATGAACAATAAATTGCCCCATAAATAGATGCATTACTAGAGAGATAAAACGTGGCCCGGGACCAAACACACTGCATGTGCGAGCGAAAGCCCCCTGCACTCCTGGTTAATCTGAATGTCAAGTCGACCTCCGTTACTGTAATTTGATGGGGTTGTAAATCACAGTGTGAAAATATCACACACAGCTTTGGCTGAAAAAAAGCAAATGTTAGCTGCTGGGTGGATAAATCTCATCGCTTCGGAGGCGGCCAGCTGTTTCTGAGACGACGGAAACCACATGGCAGCAAGTCTTGGCAGGAAGTGACCTCATAGGTGGCGAATTCTGGACGGGTGATATAATATTCATTCATTCATTCATTCATCTTCTACCGCTTTATCCGATCTTCCTCGGGTCACGGGGAGCTTGTGCCTATCTCAGGCGTCTATGGGCATTAAGGCAGGATACACCCTGGATGGAATGCCAACCCATCGCAGGGCACACACACACACACACACACACATTCATACACTAGGGACAATTTTCCAAGGTGCCAATCAACCTACCGTGCATGTTTTTGGACCGGGGGGAAACCGGAGAACCCGGAGAAAAAACCCCTGAGGCACGGGGAGAACATGCAAACTCCACACACACATGGCCGAGACGGGAATCGAACCCGGATCCTGGCGGTGTGAGGCGAACGTGCTAACCACTACGCCACCGTGCCCCACTTCGTGATATAATATAATGTAATATAAGGAATAAATGTATTTGGGGGTATTTTCGTAGCCTTTCTGTGGTTTGTCTTTACGTCCTGCTGTATGGGAAAGTTCCAGAACACCAGCAGTTTCATTAATCAGCCACAACCTTGTTGTACAGGAATACCGGTGTTTATTATATCTGTAGCATTGCCTCTTTTGCATTGAATATAGATTCAATGTCCTGTTAAGGGTGGGGGTGTTTTTAAACCGAACAGCGAATTACTCAGATGAACATTGTCCTGTTTAAAAGTTTACACACCCCACCTCTCTACTCTCCCTTTTAAAATGGGTAAAGACAAATATTGAAAATGTGCTCCGACTGTCCCGATCTCCTTTGGCAGAACGCGCTTTTCCACCGCTTTTGTTAAAGCTCGTTCAAATGTTTACATACGGCTGACTCATTAAATAACCAGATGGGACTGCAGTGCTTAAAGTGTGCGAACGCTCGGTTCATCGGATCGACTTTCCTGATGGATGATTCCCGTCCTGGAAAAGAATTCCCAGGAAACAACGTAACATGTAAGACGATTGAGGCAATTCTAACCCATTCCATACGATTTAAATATCCACTGTTTCATAAAGAAAGCAATATGATATAAGAACTAGACATGGAACATTCCCTGAAGAAAATGTGAGTGATGCTTGCTGATGCAAACCTCAGCTCCCGGCATGAGTCTGGTCCGTTTAATATTTAGCGTTGATATTCATTTTCTATGGTAAAGATTTGTCCCCGGCCAAAAAAGCGCATTTGCCCTGATTGCCCATAATTCCCTGCGGTTTTTCGGACCGAGTGTCATATCGCTCATAATTTTCCCCATTCATCTGTATGGGCCGGAACGATGCAGAATTCCCGGAATTCCAAGTGGGTCTGGAGTTCATATGATCGCAACCTACTCCATTTCACTTATGTGCTGATATGTCAAAAAATGCGAACATGGGCCGAACAGCGGAGCGTCAAATATTCATTCTCAATGGGGCCGGAATGTCACGGATTTCCCAAAACCCCGAACGGGTGTGGAATTTGGGAGGTATATGATTGTGATCCGCTCCGGACCCCCTACGAGTGGATTTGCCATATGTGCATGTCGGACGCTCACAGGCCCGAACTGTGAGGCCAACCCCATTCATTTTCTATGGGGAAAAAAATTCCCACTTTTTGGACCCGGGTTCGGAATTCCGTGAGGCGATTCCTTCTAAAAGTAATAGCACACCTCACTTACTTCAACAATTTTGGAAAGTGTGGATATTTTCCCTTTGGCTTATCTTGAGCTTTTCTATATTGCAGATGTTTACGCAGAGTAGTAAAAGAAATGTCACGTGACCTCAAAGGTTTCTATTTTCGGTTAATGCTTTTTTTGCATTTGCAGTGACCGCAGTACACTTTTCACACGGCTTATTATCGCATGCCTGCTGCCAGGGATTCCTGGCTGATCCAATCAGGCTTCCATTAGAAATGTCATCCTCGTGATAACGATCAGCTGCATGCAACTTCGTTCTGCTGTCACGCTAACCCAGGCTGTTCCTCCACTCATATAGTCATTTCTTTTTGCTAAGTGCTAAGTAGTCTGTAACATTTCAGACTGCCACCATGAGGTCCGTAATACCCCCACCACCACCCCCTCCCAACCCCCCCCCCCCCCCCCCCCTCTTCCCGAAGATGCTTGGTAACATTATCAAGGTGATTCAGAAACATCAGATTGCAGGCTTTGCTTCTCTATTTTTTTTTTAAATCCCAGCCTTGTGTTTCAATCCCGTAACACACCAGCTGTTCTCTCTCTCACTCGTTCACCCACACACACACACACACACACACACACACACACACACACACACACATGCTCACAACCCCTAATCGCTTACTCATTTTGACTTTCACACTATATCTGCCCGGAGCTTTTGTCCGAAACAATGATGAATGTACGTCATTGTTTGAAGACAAATGTAGAATCTGCTGTGGTGTTAAGAGAACCAAACACACACACACACACACACACACACATGTTTGAAATAGCTGGTATAAAAAAAAAAAAATCATCAGCCATCAGGACTGGTATCATGTTGTTGAATGTTTTTAACGCTATAAGCTAATATAACGATATTGCAAAGCACTAATGTAAGCACTGACGCTGGAGACTCCTTCCCAAGAAACATCTTCACCGAAAAAATGTTCGTCGTTCCCGAATCTCTGACATCCTTGTATAATCGGAAAGAAAGAGATGATTCAGACCTACAAAAGCAGACTTCAAGCTGTGCTCCAAACCACCGAGTTGAGTCATTAAGCCAATCGCTGAGAGGCTTTCTCACTATTACCACTCCGTCTCAAATCGCTCGCTCTCTCCACTTGACACACATTCCGAGCATTCCCGTTTTTTTTTTGACTGACGCGCGATGTTTAGGTGTGCTTAATTAGAATGTTCTCGAAAGGATAGAGATGAACATGCAGTCGTTTATTTGTTAATTTTCGTAAAATATCGCATTTAATAATGTAATTATTAAAACTCCATGAAGCTATGCATTACATGGGTTGAAGTGGAACGTCTCGCGTTGAACTGGAACGTTCATTACACGCCAGGCGTCTTCAACTTATATATATCAGTACCTGACTCCATATACTCTCTCTGAAATCGTACAAATTGGATGTTTATGAAGCACATACAAGTTTCCACATGAGCAAAACCTCCAAGCCACTAGGCGGCAATTGTTAAAGATCTATCGATCTATCTGTGTGTCTGTGTATTCATGCTGTTACATTTTAACGGAACCGATTTTATTAATGAGCTTTTCATTCAGCACAAATTTCTGTGACTATTTTTTTTTATTGAAATGTTAAATGAAGGGGCACAGTGGTTTAGTGGTTAGCACGTTCGCCACACATAGCCAGGGTCGGGGTTCAATTCCCGTTTCGGCCATGTGTGTGTGGAGTTTGTGCATGTTCTCCCCGTCCCCGTGCCTCAGGGGGTTTTTCTGCCGGGTTCTTCTCCGGTTTCCTCCCGGTCCAAAAACATGCACGGTAGGTTGATTGGCACCTTGGAAAATTGTCCCTAGTGTGTGAATGTGTGTATGAATGTGTGTGTGTTTGTGTGTGTGTGTGCCCTGTGATGGGTTGGCATTCCATCCAGGGTGTATCCTGCTTTAATGCCCATAGACGCCTGAGGCACAGACTCCCCGTGACCCGAGGGATAAAGTGGTAGAAAATTAATGAATGAATGTATATGTGAATGTGTGGTGTGTCTGTGTATATATATATATATATATATATATATATATATATATATATATATATATATATATATATATATGATATATATATATATTTTATATATATATATATATATATTTATATATATGTACACGCCGCCTTTTTTTCCCCCCCCTCTTATTTAAAAATAGATGTAAACGATACTGGAACTCGTGCAGCATAATTCAATAATACGCTTTAATGCATGCTTTCTTTTCAGCATCTGGGCTGTTCATTACCGTGAAAGGTGAGCCGTGGGAGCCTGTGCGGCATGAACACAGCGGCTTGTTGGAGGTGAGGGGAGTTGCTTATGAGTATAAATGCGAATGAAACCTCGTAACATCAATGCCGAGACACGGAGAGCAAAAGAGCACTAAAATGAACACTAATTTCAGCCGACTTTGGGAAATGTCACGCCAAGCTGTCGTTTGTTATAAGGGACAAGTCCTTTATGTTTATGACGAAAAATATCTAGTGGACAAAACATCTTATGTCTAGTTTTCCCTAAAGGAGTACTATTTATGGAGATTAAAACCACTGTCAGGTGACCATGAATCGAATCATCTATATAATTGTAAATACAATTATATAATTATATAATAATAATGCATAATGTATATAATTGTAGTGCACATGATCCAAACTCAAGACTGCTGTATAACGTATAGTATAACGCTATTGTTTTTAAAAAAATGGAGGGGGGGGGGGGGGGGGGGGGAAGGTAAATAGATCTGTTTGTACATGATTTGTTGAATGAAACATTTTTTGACTCACTCGCAAGTGTAAGGATGGAAGGCAGAGTGCCATCAGGCAACATCTTGCTTTCCCCCCAGGTGGTTTTCCGACTTGTACACCTTGCAATATGTTCTTTGACTATTTTAGACTATGTGCAATATTTAACTACCACACACACACATTGACCTCAACTGATTCGTAATGTGCACTATAACTCTGTTTACCTTATTTATATAACAACGCGGTTTTATTGGTACTGATAAATGTACGTTTTCTTTACTGTACTGCTACTGTATATTTGCGCTCCTGCTATCATGTTATGAGCCAATCCATGCTTTCATCCCACTGCACAGACACTTGATACTCCTCTGTTATTCTCTCTGCAGGGAATATAGCATTATGTGCCAGCTACCTTTCCAGACAGAGCAATAACTCGTTTGATTCGGTGTCAAAGCACCAAGCTTTCACCCACTGTGACGGATCTTATCTTCTAGACGGAGCTTAAGTCTAGCTGACCTTTGAATCTCGTCGTCCACTCGGGGATGGTTTCTCGTATTCACTGTGCGTCAACTTAGCTCAGAATGAAGCGTATGGGCACTACTGTCTAGTGGCCATAAACATAAACAACTCACTGTTGTACATGTTCCCTCAGGAACCGCTTTGAAACGCAAGTTTGTTTAGTCTACACCTCACACTTTTATTCATTCATTTATTCATTCATTCATTCATTTTCTACCGCTTTATCCGATCTCCCCTCGGGTCACGGGGAGTCTGTGTCTATCTCAGGCGTCTATGGGCATTAAGGCAGGATACACCCTGGATGGAATGCCAACCCATTGCAGGACACACACACACACACACACACACACACACACACACACATTCATATACTAGGGACAATTTTCCAAGGTGCCAATCAACCTACCGTGCATGTTTTTGGACCGGGAGGAAACCGGAGAACCCGGAGAAAAACCCCCAGAGATACGGGGAGAACATGCAAACTCCACACACACATGGCGGAGACGGGAATCGAACCCCCGACCCTGGAGGTGTGAGGCGAACGTGCTAACCACTAAACCACCGTGCCCCTACCCTCAAACTTTTAGCGCTTTATTATTTATTATTATTATTATTATTATTATTATTATTATTATTATTATTAATAAACTTGAAAACATACATAACAATGCCAGGGGTATAAAAAAAGAGTTGGAAATAGAACTTGTTTTGCATGTAAACGCTAATGACGCTAGCATTAGCACGCTAGCCACGTTGCTAATGCTAGCTGTATGGATACTCTAGTGTTTTATATCTACTTCCTTTTAAAAGGAGTAAATTCCACATATCAATGGAAATGAATGAATAAAGGAATGAAAACTTGTGTTAAAGTATGCTGTAATAAGTAGAACAGTTAAGCAGCAAATTAAATATTACATGTGAAACACACACACACACACACACACACACACACACACACACACACAGACATATGTATCACTCAAATGGCGTGTAACAAATGTAAACTGTCTAATTTAATAATTCCAATGATTACATTTTATTTAATCAATTCAATTTGCGGCAATTTAAACAAAAAAGGCTTTTGCAATAATTAGTATTATTTTATTTTTATTTATTTATCCCCCCCCCCCCCCCCCCCTTTTTTTTGTCGCCTATTCTGATGTCGGGTTTGAGCCTGAAGAGGAGCTCTTGGCCTCGTTTTTTATTTTTATTTATTTATTTATTTTTACTCCTACTGCTTGCCTGATTGGTTGATTGTATTGGATCCATACAGGTGTCCACTCCACACGTGACACTTTTGCCCCATGATCACACTTCAATTCACGCCACGCGTTCCTTTAATTACAGGAGCGTGTAATTACTTTTGAGGACTGCAGGAATAAATTCGAGTCCCCCTCATTCTGATCAAGCGCCATTCAGACTCGACACGGCGCTGCCGAGGCTTGATGAGTCGTAATTAAAACGCCGCGGATCAAACGAGCGTGCCGTGCAGACTGATCCTGCGCCCCTGGCGAAATGTGAGGCGTGAGAAAGCAGGCGTGTTGTCGTGGGAGCCGTTTCGATCGAACAAGTCAACAACTCTTCAAGTGGCTTGGACATATAAAGTAAATAACATTTACATTTACGGAATTTGGCAGTCGCCCTTATCCAGAGCGACTTACAATTGAGGGTTAAGGGCCTTGCTCAAGGGCCCACTAGTGGCAGCTTGGTGGTGGTGGAGTTTGAACCAATGATCTTCCAGTCCAACGGCCAACACCTTAACCACTGGTCTACCACCTCCCTACATATACAAAATAGCAAACACTAGAAGTTTTTTATTCGATACTATAATAATAATAGGGGCACGGTGGCTTAGTGGTTAGCACGTTCGGCTCACACCGCCAGGGTCCGGGTTCGATTCCCGTCTCGGCCATGTGTGTGTGTGGAGTTTGCATGTTATCCCCGTGCCTCAGGGGGTTTTTTCTCCGGGTTCTCCGGTTTCCGGTTTCCTCCCGCCGGTCCAAAAACATGCACGGTAGGTTGATTGGCACCTTGGAAAATTGTCCCTAGTGTGTGTGAATGTGTGTGAATGTGTGTAAATGTGTGTGTGTGTGTGTGTGCCCTGCGATGGGTTGGCATTCCATCCAGGCTGTATGCGCCTTAATGCCCATAGACACCTGAGATAGGCACAGACTCCCCGTGACCCGAGGGAAGATCGGATAAAGCGGAAGAAGAAGAATGAATGAATGAATGAATGACTATAATATATATATTATAATATATATAATATTTATTTGAATGAATATATATATATATATATATATATATATATATATATATATATTCTTAGGTTCACAAGGATAAGTTTAAAAAGAACTAGAGCACTGGTATGAATCAGCAAGTCTAAATGTTAATAGAGGAGTCAGATTATTCATGTTGGTTTAAAAAAGACCCACGCGTGTCCAACTCAAGGCCGAATGTCATTTTATATGGCCCTGCAAAAGAGTTTAAAAGGTTGTCTTAAAAGTGTGCATTAACAATAATCTCCCTCAATGTATACAACTACATTACCTGCGAAGTGACGTCATCCCGTCACTAGAGTGCAGTACTGAGGGAGATTTTTCCAACCCCTGAGATATTTCTATTCCAAAATGTCCAGAAAGCGAAACGATTGCTGCAGATGAAAGGCACTTCCAGGAAAGATGAGAAAACGAATACATATTTGTGTTAATACATGTGTTTTGTGTTATGAGGCGGCGTCGCTCATCCAAGACTTCGAGGACAAACGTCATGCTGGTCCACGGTGACACTGGGTTTCACACCCATGCTGTAGAGAATAACACAGAGTGCACCACTGGACATAAAGTACCCACCTCCCCCCTCCTTTACAACAGTGTGATAGTGATACCATCCAAACATCCCAGCCTACTATAATATCCATGAAGTCCAGAGACCTTCACCATTACCTAAGTGCACACAAGACACCATTCAGTAACATGAACTCCATTCTTTAAGGTTGGCATATTAAATTATGCATGTCGAGCAGCAGGTTCGGCGGCACGGTGACGCAGCAGGTAGCGTCCTCGCGGCTTCTTTGTTTTGCGCTTTGAGAACCTGAGATCTCCACGTTCTGCCCTAGTACACGTAGATTTCTTGCTGGCAATTTGGACTATTGTTGTTTGGCGTTTCATCCAGGATGTAATCACGCTTTACACTCCCGACCCTGCCTAGCATGACCCTGACAAGCGTAACGAATGGCGGCGAATTAATCAAGGGTTGGAGAATGAATGCTCCACTATAGAATGTTAATAATAAACATACTTGACCCTTCGAATCATTTATTGGCTCAGCGGTTAACGTTTTCTTGCTCTCCACTGTGCTGAAGGTTGAGAGTTCAAGAGCCGTCATTGTGACAAAGAATGCACTTTATATGTCCAACTAATGTTTTATATAAGAGTACCCTTCTGTTTATTGCCCATTATTATGTCCATCAAGCCGGCCTTGGTGCCAGACCCTATTTACTACAAAGGCACATTTGCGGGGGAATAAAATCTCTCACATTCTACGTTTTGCCTTTTATTTTACTCTAAAGACAGAAAAACCTCGAATGAATTTTCCTTTGAACTTCATCCGGACGCATTTGTAATTCAGTTAAATCAGCCAGATGATCATCAACGCAACACGCGTCATTAAAACCTGCTACATTTCGGAATTATTAACACATCAAAGAATGCCTTTACAAATGGCATTACATTTTTTTTTATGGCAAAATCTCTTGAACTTATGTGATCATTTTTTTTCTTTTTCTTTTAAAGTATATGATATTAACCAACATGTTATTATCATTTCTTTGCCAGCATCAGTATACAAAATATTCCCTGGCTCATTTGACACCCTGATCTCATTGATTATAATTGTACATAGATCAGAAAACCGCGTAGAAAGAAAAGCGATAATGCATTAATGATGAGCTTGTCACCACTGTCATGGGTGTTACAAAGATCAGAGCTTGACTTAACACCTCACTTATGTGTGGCCAAACGTAAATGGTCTCGTAAGCAAGTCTTCGCCAATGCATGAATTAAAAATGGACTTCAATACAAAGAGTACCTGAGGTCATGGGTCAGTGTAAGAGGGGTCTGTTGCTGGCTTGCTAAAAACATGCACGGTAGGTTTATTGGCACCTTGGAAAATTGTCCCTAGTGTATGAATGTGTGTGTGAATGTGTGTGTGTGTGTGTGTGTGTGTGTGTGTCCTGCGATGGGTTGGCATTCCATCCAGGGTGTATCCTGCCACAGGCTTCCCGTGACCTGAGGGAAAATCAGATAAAGCGGTAGAAGATGAATGAATTATATATATATATATATATATATATATATATATATATATATATATATATATATATATATATCGATCTGAATAGCTGATTTCAATGGTGTCTAATAAGATATAATACTTTAATGCTAATTGTCATTGTTTTGGTCGTTATTTCCGCAGCATTTAACACTAAATGACAACAACGTCAATGTCAAGGTGTCCTTTTTAAAAACAAATAATAATAATTCCATAATCGGTGTAATTTTACCTCAGAAAACACTCTGAAGAGACTATATATCAACATATAGTCTAATATAATGAAATCACACACATAACGAATAAGTCAGTATTATTGTATAGTATGTATAATACTATAATGTGTAGTATGTATAATACTAATTTGTATGTTTTTATACCTTCTAGGTTATTTTCGCAAACAGGGTTGTTTTAAGTTGACTCATATTACACATAATTCTTTTTCCTGGACCTCTTAAAACGTTGTTTTAACAACCACATATAACATTTAAAAATGTTTTTTATTTTTTTTATTCCTGTCAGAAAAGAATACAATTATATAAGAATATTAATCTATTACAGCTATAATTTCCATGGTATATTATATTAAAAAGTGTTTGTCAGGTGTACGAGAATTTAGTGCGTTTATTTGAACCGATTCAGTAAACGGTGGGCGTGGCCGCAATTCGTTTACTCCTCCCACTTCGGAGGGCAAGCAGGTGTATGGTCGCGCAAGCTGGGGAAATGGGCGGGGCCACAAAGCGGCCGCTTCAAAGGCTTCCACGCGAGCACGCACGCACTCACTCACGCACGCGCGCACGCACGCGCCACCGGGACAGGTGTAGTAGAAAAATCCGCCAGGGTTCGCGCGGCACAAAAAACAACAACAACAACAACAATAACAATAAAAGGCGTCTAGCGCTGTACGGTGTTTTTGGTGCATGCGCGCGCACACACAAGCAGCGGGAATATGCGCGCTGGCATGTCAGGTCGTGCATGGAGCTCGAGCTGGTGAAAGAGTGCCTCTGCGCGAGCACATGAACGGACGACGATGTCGGAGCAGGTAAGACGAGTCTTCACACACACACACACACACACACACACACACACACACGCACACACACACATGCACATGCACAATCCGGTTTGCATCGATTGTACACACCCCTGATCATCAATTTAGGATTGAATGCAAATGCACGAGACTCAAAGATATAAAATATGCAACATTTCCAGAATAAATGCATTGAATTTAAGGCGTATTTTATGCATGTCATGTTTAATCATCAGCATCATTTTCCTCTAATCATTTATGAAATGCCTTACTGCATGACATGGTCGTATTGAGAGGTCATTTGAAGCGATGAAGTCGTCAGGAGTGGTTTGGATGCAATCTTTTATTTTGGCCAGCTCTCATACAATGGGGAGTTGTTGTTGTTGTTGTTGTTTTTAGTTTTGTGCACTGCTTTGTACCCAAGTCAGAGATTGTAGAAGAAAAGAAAGATTCAGGAAACTTTCCGTGGCAATAAACTGGGAATGTACAAAATTGCACTTTATCCAATTAAAGAGAAGGCATGTAGGTTAAAACCAGATTTAATTCATTCATCTTCTACCGCTATATCCGATCTTCTCGGGTCATGGGGAGTCCTGTGCCTATCTCAGGCGTCTATGGGCATTAAGGCAGGATACACCCTGGATGGAATGCCAACCCATCGCAGGACACACACACACACACACACACACACACACACACACATTCATACACTAGGGACAATTTTCCAAAGTGCCAATCAACCTACCGTGCATGTTTTTTTTTTTTTTGGACCGGGAAGGAAACCGGAGAACCCGGAGAAAAACCCCCCTGAGGCACGGGGAGAACATGCAAACTCCACACACACATGGGGAACACAGACGGGAATCGAACCCGGATCCTGGCGGTGTGAGGCGAACGTGCTAACCACTAAGCCACCGTGCCCCCCAGATTTAATTTATTTTAAAAAATGACATTTATGTTTAAAGCTTCCTTGTTCTGAGTGTTAAAGTATTGCGCAACAAAATGATACTAAATTAAGTCCAATCCCCCCCCCCCCCCCCCCCCCATATTCTTTCAAAAGTCCTACAAATTCCTGGCAAGATTTCAACTTGGAATATTTCCAGAATTCCCCATACAATCTTCCCACAGAAAGTTACTGGAAATGTACCAGAAATCTTTTCCAACCTTTTTATAGGTTTCAGGGAATACTTGGCATTCATGTTGGTCCATAGTATATGTACGCCTCAAGAACGATCCTCAAATCCTGGGGCGGAGCTTTGGAACTACGGGCTGAAGGATTTTTGTTTCATTTTGCAAAGGAAGCGGTGTCGGTAGGAAAGTCTGTAGGTGTCATTGAGAATACATTTACATTTACTGCATTTGGCAGACGCCCTTAACCAGAGCGTCTGCCCGCCCTTATCCCTTATCCACTTACAACTGAGCAATTCAGGGTTAAGGGCCTTGCTCAAGGGCCCATTAGTGGCAGCTTGGTGGTGGTGTTGGGGTTTGAACCCGTGATCTTCTGGTTCCAGAGTCCAACACCTTAACCACTGGGCTACACCACCTCCCTACCACCTACTGTTGGACTTACCTCTTATGAGGTCTCATGGGTGCCGCTGTGTAAATTTGAAACCTACCTCAGGGTTGGAGGGCTTGAATTGCATCTTTTAAGTCGTATCTAAGGGGCACGGTGGCTTAGTGGTTAGCACGTTCGCCTCACACCGCCAGGGTCCGGGTTCGATTCCCGTCTCGGCCATGTGTGTGTGTGTGTGGAGTTTGCATGTTCTCCCCGTGCCTCAGGGGGTTTTTCTCCGGGTTCTCCCGGTCCAAAAACATGCACGGTAGGTTGATTGGCGCCTTGGAAAATTGTCCCTAGTGTATGAATATGTGTGTGTGTGTGTGTGTGTGTGTGTGTGTGTGTGTGCCCTGTGATGGGTTGGCATTCCTTCCAGGGTGTATCCTGCCTTAATGCCCATAGACGCCAGAGATAGGCACAAGCTCCACTTGACCAGAGGGAAGATCGGATAAAGCGGTAGAAGATGAATGAATGAATGAAGTTGTATCTGCATGACGGGTGTGTGTGTGTGTGTGTGTGTGTGTGTGTGTGTGTGTGTGTGTGTGTGTGTGTGTGTTAAAATCCTAAGATTCTGTTTTGCCGTGCAGAACAGATTAACTTCGTCTAAGCATCCGCCTTAGAATACACCAAGATGAATACATTAGTTTATTACAATTAGTTTAATTGGGTCTGTTTGTGTGTGTGTGTGTGTGTGTGTGTGTGTGTGTGTGTGTGTGATGTTAGTTGATTGGCCTAGCTTATTTCTCAGCACACACACACACTCACTCACTCAGCGCACCAAGGCTTGGATAATTGCCTTATTAATATTAATGCCAGGTGTGACATCCTTGAACACACACTAAGTGCTTCTCGGGACCCGCTAATTGTCCCAAGGTAAAAAAAAAAAAGGGGGTCATGTCTCACCTACGTGGCCTTCTGGTTTCATAAGTGTAGGTTTCTCCATGCGGGAGCTTGTGTCCATCTTGAGGCACATGCAGCGTTTTGACCTACTTCCATGTGTTGCACAGAGCTCATCAAATCCCGCCGGAGCTGGGGTCTGATCGATTTTTAGATCCTTGAGTTTGCCGGTCGCCAGTGAGTTTCCCTAGAAACAGATGTAGAAAGCGGCCGGGCGATGGCATGCAGGGAAATTCGAAGCTCCGGAGGGTGCTCCGTTGTGGGAAGGCAAGTCATATTAGGGGTCGTGATGGGGCTCGGAAGGTTGTTTGATTCAAGACCTGAGCAAGACCCTCAAAACTGAATTCAGAGCGTCGGGTCACCCATGATACAGCACCATTGGGGCACTGCGGATTACGAATAATTAAGGCGCCTTAGGGGCTTATTCAGAGCGACTTACAACAGATCAATTGAGGGTGAAGGGCCTTACTCAGGGGCCTCGGAGATACCACGGCTTGAACCCCCGACCTTATGACCGAAGCTTTAACCACGGAACTACAACCTCCCCTAATTGCTGCGGTGAATAAATAGTGCTATTGTAGTCGCCCTGAAGAAGGCGGTCTGCCAACGACCCTCTACAATTGTTATGAATGTCGTCTGTAAAATCTTTACTTCTGGTCTTGTTCCTCAGGTATACGGCTTGACTTTAACCGCCGCGCCCCCACTGCGCCGAGGAAGCACCCCGCTCCCGATCAAGCACTTGCTAAGGCGCGAGGAAGCGGTCACCGAGGATTACGAGTGGACGCCGGGGCTCGACGAGCCTTCCGCTCCGTCGATCAGCACCAGCGATGCTCAGGACACGCCCCTTCTCCTCACGGCCCCAGAGCAGAAGTACCGCGGGCCTCTGCGGATCGTCCTGCTAGGCCAGAACGGAGTGGGCAAATCATCCCTGGCTCTTTCCCTGGCCGGCCTGTCCGACAGATCGCTTTCGGTCGATTCGGAAACGCAAGCGTGCGGTAAAATCCACTTTCCTTTCCAAATCCGTCGCGTGTGGATTGGATAAAGTTAACCAGGAATATATAAAGTTATGCGTATACAGAGATGGCTCAACTTTGCCTATTCAATTTCTGACCATTCTTTTACATTTATGGCATTTGGCTTATCCAGAGCGACTTACAACAGAGCAATTCAGGGTTAAGGGCCTTACTCAAGGGCCCACTAGTGGCAGCTTGGTGGTTGTGCTGGGATTTGAACCTGTGATATGCTGGGCAAGAGGGCAATGCCTTTAACCACTGAGCTACCACCTCCCATCCTTTACACCTGCCATTGGACTAATTCTCGATTCTGATTGGTCAGAAGGTGCAAATTTTTTCCCCCATACATCAGTAGGTGTATATATACATTTTTATTGTTAAATATACACGATACAAACAAAAGTATTGGGATACTGGAATTTTCCAGCTTCATGTGGTCCTTTCCAAAACTTCTACAAGTACAAAGTTGTATATAGAGCTGTCAGAAGTTGATTTATTTATTTTTGAAATGTATTTATTTACACAAAATTTGGGATTTTAGGATACAGTGGTGTTTGGGGTTTGCCGCTGTCATGCTTATCCCTCAGCGCATCACACATATACCCATTCAACACCGTGGTTCTGTTTGGAATAAACGAGGTGGTGGCTTAGTGGTTAAGGTGTTGCCCTCTGGACCAGAAGATCGCAGGTTCAAGTCCCACCACCACCAAGCTGCCACTAGTGGACCCTTGAGCAAGGCCCTTAACCATCAGCTGCTCAGTGGTAAGTCACTCTGGATAAGGGCGTCTGCCAAATACCGTAAATGTAAATGAGTCGCGCTGCTTCCTTTAGTGGGTTTCGAGTGACAATCCCGAACCCTTTAAATACGACCGATGAAACCCCGCCCCTTTTGGAAACGAGCGCTCGGATTGGTCAGAGAGCAACACCCTGTTGCTGTGTAATTTCCATGTAGTGTAATGCGGGAGGCGGAGAACTACGGAAGCTCGTTGCGTCAAACCGAAGTGACCGAGTCGTAAAATCGTTTTTTCAACATCGACACAAACTCGAATTAATCGATCATGACGCTTCATCTCCCAGCTTTAACTCCAACTCATGATGTTTTCATGAAGCCAAGTGAAGCTGAAGGAGATGAAGTGAAGGAAAATTCTCAGAAAGGAAAAGTCTTTGTATGCACTAGAATGACCCCCTCCCTCAGTAAATCCAGGAGAAAAACCTTCCCAGCATGCCAAAAACCTCTGTTCTATGAGGTTGTGTGGGGAATCTTGAGTGGCCTTGAGCCTTGATTTCAACCTTTTGGGATGAATTGGAATGCTGACTGCGCTCCAGGCCTTCTCACCTACATCAGTACCCGACTTTGTCTCCTCATTCTAATGGAGCATCTTGCCAGGAGAGTGGAACGGGACGTTCAAGAAGAATATTCATTCATTCATCTTCTACGGGGAGAATGTATACGGGGAGTATTTGTTATCCTTGGAACAACCGCACACACACACAGATTACAACACATCTATAAACAGCTACATAACGAGCCTCCTGAAGCGCGGTCAGAAAGATTTCATAAGAAGAATTTGTATATATTTGTTATCCTTAACCGTTAAATTATAAACATTCGCTCATATTTCCGTTAAATTCATTCGTTGCTTTTTGACTGGAACCAAACCCTGCAGCTGTCCTGTGCTTTAGCCCTAATTCATAGGCCCTCATGTCACACTCATCGCGCGCGCACACACACACACACACACACACACACACACACACAGGCAACGGAAATAGAAATATGAAAAGTGAAAGCCTCGGAAGCTCGTAAAAAGCAGCGGCATTCATCTAATCAGCGAGTCTTTCATCTGTCGCATGTGTTTAACCGTGTTTAGAGAAGATTTATTTATTTATTTATTTATTCCAAAATGGCAGCAGAATTAATGAGCTTTTAAACAACATTATTGCGTACCTATGCACTATGGATATCATTTGGTGGACACCTCAACATAGCATCGATATGTCTTGTATTTGAACGTCCCATTCCACATTTACTTCCCCCAGTTATTGTTATGATCTCCACACTAATGAAGACTAGTGATTCTGGAGATTTCATTCATGCACACGGGTGTTAATAAAGTCGGGTTCTGGTCGGTACACTTTCATCCCAAACGTCTACAATGAAGCTTGGAGATCTTCCACTTCGAACCTTTGAGATGGAGCAGGTTTGGGTTCAAGAAAAGGGACAATTTCAATTCGTCCAATAGTGTACCTCAAACATTTGTAGTGGGGAATTAATAATAATAATAATAATAATAATAATAATAATAATAGGATAGTAATAGGGGAGGGGCACGGTGGCGTAGTGGTTAGCACGTTCGCCTCACACCGCCAGGATCCGGGTTCGATTCCCGTCTCGGTCATGTGTGTGTGGTGGAGTTTGTGCATGTTCTCCCCGTGCCTCAGGGGGTTTTTCTCCGGGTTCTCCGGGTTTCTCCGGTTTCCCCCCCGGTCCAAAAACATGCACGGTAGGTTGATTGGCACCTTGGAATATTGTCCCTAGTGTATGAATGTGAGTGTGAGTGTGTGCCCTGCGATGGGTTGGCTTTCCATCCAGGGTGTATCCTGCCTTAATGCCCATAGACGCCTGAGATAGGCACAGGCTCCCCGTAACCCGAGGGAAGATCGGATAAAGCGGTAGAAAATGAATGAATGAATAATAATAATAATAATGGCTGAGGTGTGCCCGTATTTTTATAAAGTGTTTTAATCCATAATTATTGAAGGAGGCTCAGGTAAGAGTGCTGTCTGTCTGTCTGTCTGTCTATCTATCTATCTATCTAAAATTGCGTTAATTCAACATTAATTCATGTTGAAAACATGGATGCAATAATAATAATAGTAATAATAATAAAAAAAGAAGAAGAAATATAATACATGTATAGTAACTTTAACATGCTTTTATTATTTTATTTATAAATGAATTGCAGAAATACATTGTTTTTTTTTTCGGTAGATGTGGACGAAGGATATCTCCGGCGGGTGACGATCGACGATGAGGATAGCTCAATCTTGGTGTTTGACAGCTGGAAGCAGGTGAGTCGCGCCGTACACACTGCATTACACCAATATTGGCGCACTTGGTTAGAGTCACCATCGTCGGACTGGATGGTCGAAGCTCCAAAGGGTCAAAAGGACCCACCGAATTTTCCCCACAGGAGAGGCACACAATTGTCTAGGAGAAACCCAAACCTATTCCCGGTACAGAGACAAAGTGACCTTCATGGAGATATTGTCATATAAGTCGAGGTGGAAGATCTCAGAGCTCTGGCCCTCAACCCTATTGACCACCTTTTGGGATCAATTGGAATGATGGTTGCACCCTGTAGGCACCTCGTCACCTTCACCTAACAATTGTGGCCTGGGATTGTGGCAATGGTTAAGGTGTTGTACTCTGGACTGGAAGATCATGGGTTCAAACCCCACCACCACCAAGCTGCCACTAGTGGGCCCTTGAGCAAGGCCCTTTACCCTCGATTGCTCTGTTGTAAGTCACTCTGGAGAAGGGCGTCTGCCATATGCTGTAAATGAATGAGTGGAAGAAATCCAAGTAGAGCATCTTATTCTGCTAGCTCAGGGCTCTGGGTCAGAAAGTCGCGGGTTCAAATCCCAAGCACCACCAAGTTGAGCAATAACCCTCAACCCTCTGGATAAGGGCGTACATTATGGAGGTTAATAAAACAGTAAAAGAAGACTAAATGGTCGGGTGTTATGTGTTTTGTGCTTGCGTTACGCTCACTGACACATGTTTATTCGACGCCGCCACTCCAATATTCATGTGGAGCAGACAGACCGAATAGCATGTGCGACCGAATCGCGAACACAGATGCCAAATGACTCCCGGGCGGATACTTTCAAGCGTTTTTGTTTTTTTTTTTTTTTTTTTTTTTGTTTTACAAGTTCGTCCACCAGGCTGAAGATTTCTTTTAGAAGAAATGTGTGTCGTCGTTCTCCCCCCCCCCCCCCCCCCCGTCCCGATCTGTTCCCCCCATCCCCCCATAACCCCCCCCCCCCCCCCTAGGATCTATCCCAAACCAATTATTTAGTTCCACTTATGTGGCAGAAATTCCCGGCCGCTGCGCCCCGCCCGTTCGCTCCATGCCAGTCCACCCACTCCACCCTCCGCCCCCCTTCTCTATTTAGCAGTTCATTGTGGCAGAAAATGCCAGGAGCCATTACTACCTTTTTGTATCGCTGCATAATCAGGAACGGATCCTACACGCGCCAAACGAAACTAATTACATACCGGTATGAGAGCATTCCTGTGTTGAGGCGGCCATTTAAATCAAGACCGCACTTTCACATGATCCGCCTCACAATCACAGTCGTCCCGAAACCCCCCCGTCCACCCCCACCACCCATTGGTGTATATGTCTGGTATTGTTTAGTCTACAGTATGTTAAGCTTCTGTCGTGACTCGTAACACATTTACACTGTATTATACCTGAAACGATATTTCGGGAGGGGGAGGGTGTAGCTCATTAGTTAAGATCCTGGACTACTGATTGGAAGGTCGGGGTTCGAGCCCCGGTATCGCCATGCTGTCACCCTTAGGTCCTTGAGCTGGGCCCTTAACCCTCTGTGCTCCTGGGGGTGCTGTATCATGGCAGACCCAACACTCTGAACTCAGCTTTGTCTGTCTAGCGCAGTGCCTTGAATCAAACAACCAAATATCCAACATCTTGAACCATAACTTAACCCTCTATGCTCCAGGGGGCGCTCTGTAACCCAGAGCGACTTTTATGCAGGTAGATGTTAAGGGCTCATTGGTGGTGGGATTTGAACTCCTTCCGATCCAAAGTCCAACATCATAACCACCCCTTTTCCTTGTATCCTTTTGGAGTTGCATTCCTTATTGTACAATATCATTGGATAGAACTTGGATGGATGGATGAATGGGTTTAGATTGATAGCGGTATAATATTAAAGAGATTACCATCAGCCATATTAAAGACGTTCCTTCACCTTAAAGGAATGGTTAAGAGATTAATGGATATCGGAATGCTTGCTTACATGTTATCACTTTGCAAATTTTTCAGGGCGGAGCTTTTGGGTGTAAGTAGGGGTGAGTTTTAATAAGAATAAAACACATGGGGTGTATTGAAAGTGAATTGCCTTGCTGTCTGAGCGGACGTTACAGAAGAAAACGAATATCGGCCAATCAGAACTCGGGCGCATCGCGGTATTGATTTATAAATAATGCTTCACTTGCAATATGTTTGATCGCAAAGTTTTTTATTAGGACAGCACGAGTCGTTAGGCTTTATTCCTTTGGGGAAAGTAAAAATCAGATTGGCCGTAGGTCAAATGTGTGCGTTTTGTGTGTGTTGCCTCTAGATCAGATAAGGCCACGCTTTAAAGCGATTACCCAGTTGCTGACGGATGAGGCCATAAATAATTGCTGCCTGAGCAGCGCATTAAAGAATAACCTCATTACCTGAACCTGTGTGTTCCTGTAGAAATCACCACATTGCTAAGCTGTGGTCATTAATTATTTGTGCAGAACCCGCAGCTTTGTCTTTTTGAAAATCCTACTCCCATCGGGCCGTTAATAACGCTCTATTTACACTTAAATATTTGGTTATGCGTTTATTTATTTGTTTTGTGGTGTTGCTTTCAGCTAATATGTTTTGCTACAAAAAAAAACAAAAAAAGGCCAGCTTTATTATGTGCTTGGAATTATTATTATTATTATTATTATTTATTTATTTATTTATTTATTTTATTTTTAAGTGTAAAAAGACAATACTGATGTCCTGAAGATGGCAAAAAAATAAAATAATAATTCAAATAATAATAATAATATATTAATAATAATTATTAATGATGAATAATAATATATTATGATTATAATATTAATGTACATTATCATCTCGATACAAGTCAGTTTTCTTTTAAGACTTATTTTATGTAAAAAAAAAAAAAAAAACATTTTTTATTAACTTTGCTCAAAAATCTAATTTACCTTAAACATAAAAATGTGGTGATGTAGCCTTTTAAAATGGATAAATGTTATTAACCATGCAGTCTTTGTTTGCATTTTATTTTATTCTTTTCAACTTTGGAGAAAATGATAAATGAATAATGACGCTGAAAAAAATCCTTTATTCCTTAAAATGCTCAAATTTGTCTGCAAAGGAATTTATGTTTGCAGTAAATCATAATGCATGCTTCAAATTGCTTTTAATGACACTTACAATTGCCCTAAAGTGTTTGAAGTGTAAATTGTACAAATGGCAAAATATAACATAACATGGGCTTGGGTTTAATGTTCTGTTCAGTTCCATCCGAAAATAACTTCTGCCTTCTATATATAAATATGAAACCGATTACAGAACCAATAAAAGCGAATACACAGTGTACTAAAATAGAAGTGTGCATTTGCCTTAAAATAGTGAATTTGCCTATTTAATGAACACATTTTCCGGAAGGTGTGGAGAGAGTAATAATATAAATGTCATTCACAATATCCATCCATATATTGCAAATATACATTGTCTGTTGGTTGTCTTCGTAGATGAGGTAATTGTGTACTTTTTTTTTTTTAGGAACTACATATAAAACACGGTATATACGAATGCCCGCATTTGTCAGAATGAAAATCCTACACGTCGATTCTAACTATAGAGTTTCGGCGCAGTGTAGATTTCATGCACCGTCGCCTCGAGCGCAGACAGTCAATTACGTTCAGATTGAACCCTACATGTGATATGCAAATCCCGATTGCTCAAAGCAACCTAAATAAGTGCGCGCTACGTCCCGGCGTCGCTTCCGCAGAGTTCGCGTTGTTCCCAATCACTCGGAACGCGAATGTTTCTCGCTTGATGACCTTCCTTGAAGTGTTCGGTTAACCGACAGCCGTCCAAATCCACTATAATCCCAGAGGAATTCGTGCTCAGAATCGGCCTGCGCCGCTACATACGCGAGCCCTCATGCATATGCAGATGTTTGCTCTTTCGCATGCATACTCTGCATGCTAGACGCATTTGTGCTTCAACTCACAAACGCATATGCACACACACAATGCCCGGAGTAGATTTTGCTCCAGTGCTCCTGGAGGCTTGAAAGGTGCCTGACAGCAGGTAGTAGGTAGCAGCGGAATGGTTTTAATAAGTCATCCAGGTTTTCCAAAAATAGCCCGCGTTGTCCTTACACGTGTTCGAGAGCACTCGCGTCCCTGCTGTCAGGCAGCGCTACTGGGTTTTGCGCTTGGGCTTCATACTCGGTGCGCAAAACTTGAAACCCGTGCTACATGTCTCATGGCTAACGAGTTCACTCTATTATTCAGGAGCAGCCTGGGCGCTGAAACCGAACTCCAAGGCGGCAACTGTCGCACCTTCGCTAGTTAAAAACGGTAGTAGATTTGTTAGGTGGTGGTAGTTCAGTTGGTCTCTGGAAAGGTTCAAATCCCACCTCCACCACCACCACTAAGATGCAACTAGTGGGCCCTTGAGCAAGGCCCTTAACCCTCAACTGCTAAGTCGCGCATAAATGTCAATTTTCTAGGGCTGTCAAAGTTGACTTTTAACGGTACTGACGTTCTTAATGCGTGATTAACGCAGTGTGCGTTACTATGTGAGCGATCTGCTCCTTCACTATGTGTTGTGTTGGTGAATGAATGAAACCCGAACAACAAAGAACAAAAAAAAAAAGAATAAAGAAACGTTCAGTGCATCCACTCACGCTTCCTAAATTTCCCCCGAATTACACCTACTAGCTGCGCATTCACAACAGGTACGATCTCCTCACTATAGCGTATTATTAGCGTATTACCGTATATTACCGTATCGAACCTTACGCAAGCGCATCGCATTCCCAAATCCGTATTACGCAATAAAGCGCATTTTTTACTGAACGCAATAAAGCGCTTCCGTATCACCTAAACACCGTATCACCAGTTTATATGGAAAAGCAACCGGAACACAATTCTTAAAGGGGCCACGTCCCATATTTTACACTTCAAACCAACACTAAACAATGAAATTAACAAGAAATTTATATTAAAAGAATAATTTCAAAAGTAAAATAAATATTAAATAATCAATCATTTTATTAACGGAAGACATTTTGAGGGAAATGTATATAATTATAACATCTGTTAGAGTATTAACATAATGTATTCATTTATGGTACATTTGAAAATGTGCACTTAATGTGTAATTATTAAATTATTAAAATGTGTAAATAATAACAAATTATTTACACTCATGTGGAGCTCGACTTAAAACCGTAAACCAGACATAACTGTATACAGAAATCAGTGTGTAGACACAACATTGCTCTTTGTTTACCAAGCTAAACTCGTCCCAGACAAAACAACGACTCTGCAGTAAAAGGACAGGTGTTTGGGAAATGTGTGTGTGTGTGTGTGTGTGTGTGTGTGTGTGTGTTTATGCACTGCTGTGAAAAAACATTGCGTTGTAAAACCGCCACACTATCTTGCTGATGTCGCGTTTGATTTTAGCATCCTGTCTGCCCGAGGAAATATCCGACATTTTTACTAAAGCTCCATAGAAACCGTGGGAATACAGAGATTTGGTGGAACATGACAGGATAGGTCATTTAGGGATCAAACCTATTTTATACTGATTTCTGCTATATGGGGAAACGTCTGGAGGCGCCTGATTTTAGAAGACACGTATGGTGCTTTAGAATTTCCCTTTCACTTAATCTCGGAGATCTGAATGCGTTTCAGTTGGCTTCCTGAAAATATCATGGGTTGTAGGTAGGGCTACGAGATTAATCGCCATTATCGATCAATTCTGCGTTGAAAAAATTCACCTCGGATCTCCACCTCCTGCCCGGCATTACACTCTGGGAAATACGAAATAGAACATGGCCGGCGCTCTGACGAATCCGACAAACTCGTTTCCAAGAGGGGGCGGGGATTCCTAGAGGGGGCGGGGTTTCCAAGAACGGGCACTTCAAACACAACCACGTTGTTGAATGGGGAGGTGTGTGTGTGTGGCGCTGCGGGATAAACATGACAGCGGCAAACACCAAAACACCCACTACAAATAGGGATACATTTTCCCGCCACTGTATCCACAGCTATATCCGATCTTCCCTCGGGTCACGGGGAGTCTGTGCCTATCTCAGGCGTCTATGGGCATTAAGGCAGGATACACCCTGGATGGAATGCCAACCCATCACAGGACACACACATTCATACACTAGAGACAATTTTCCAAGGTGCCAATCAACCTACAGTGCATGTTTTTGGACCGGGGGAGGAAACCGGAGAACCCGGAGAAACCCCCTCTGAGGCACGGGGAGAACATGCAAACTCCACACACACATGGCCGAGACGGGAATCGAACCCGGACCCTGGCGGTGTGAGGCGAACGTGCTAACCACTAAACCACCGTGCCCCCTTATCCAGAAATTGTATCTAAAAAATCTGAGATTCAATTTATCGCCCAACTCTAATTGGAGTGGCATATCTTGAGTGGCCTGCTATAGAGGTCCGACCTCAACCTTAATGAAGTGGATAAATTGGCCTTCTCCCGTCACCTACGTCAGGTCGTGACTTTTTACGAACATCGGAACTGAAATCTTACACACCTCCACTTCAAAAATCGGGAACATCTTTCCAGAAGTGTCTAGTGTCACTATGTTGCTTAGGTAGCGAAATGATCGATTCGTATCTGTTCTGCACGTACCTTCTGTGCAGGTTAATACTGTGCAGGTCGTTCCCGAAAGAAGAATTGTATAAGTGAGCGTTGTGGATCCTCGTGTTTTTACGACTCTTCGTTTGAGTAACGTTAGCGGGTCGGCGCTCTCTCCGAACACTTTAACACCCTGTCAGTGCGAGAAAATCAGTGCGGACTCGCTCTTAAAATGTCAGCGCGGTTTTCCGTGTCTCCTGTTTTGTTTGGCAATAAGGCAAGTGTTGTGTATTGGCAGAGGCCTGTGTTTTATGCTTGCGAGTTGGACAATGTTTTTTTTTTCTTCGGAAAGCGAGTTTAGCAAGTAAAAGATTCATGACCACCCCCCCCCCCACACGGAATGCATCAGCAACTTTTAAGAGGAACAGTGTGTGTGTGTGTGTGTGTGTGTGTGTATGTGTGATACCCTGGTGTCTATAACGAAGTTAAGGAAGCGGTGCTGTAGAGCTATACTTTTTATTGTTTGCCCCCCCCCCCCCCCCCCCCCCCCCCCACTCTTATTAGGAAAGAACCTGAACAACAACAACACAACAAAAATCAATAAAGCAGACTCAATGCACAAGCTCATTCGTCTTTCTCAAAAATTGGCCTGTCGCTTTCTTTCTGCAAGAAATACAGAATGAGAATCCCACTCATTAGATTCCTGCTCGTTCCTCGAGTCTCCAGGCTCCTGCCTAGAGCCCCGTCTGTGTGGTCAGGTGTGCACAAACGTTTGTCCACATACCATGTGAGCCA
>JACRUU010000018.1:617770-707770 GCA_030449085.1 Kryptopterus vitreolus
GCTGTAGCTCAAGACTGGTTTCCCACTGAAGCCAAACCAGGATAAGCCTGGTGAGTACCCGGATGGGAGACCACCTGGAAATACTAGGTTGCTGCTGGTAGAGGTGTTAGTGTGGCCAGCAGGGGGCGCTTACCCTGTGGTCTGTGTGGGTCCTAACAGTGATGGAGGGACATTATACTGTCAAAAAAACCACCGGATGAGACGTTAATCCGAGGCTCTCTGTGGTCATTCCAAATCCCAGGATGCCTTGGGGGGGGTTGGTGGGGGTAGAGGCGTGTCCTTGGCATCCCGGCCAAATTCACCCATTGACCATTACGGCCTCCTAAAACCGTCCCCATATCTCTCCACCAGTAAGCTGGTGCATGGTGGGATTTCTGGCACACTATGGCATCATCCTGGTGGATGAGGAGATCCCTTTCTCTTAATGTAAAAGAGTGTCCAGAAAAGCGCTGTATAAATGTAATGAATTATTATTATTATTATTATTATTATTATTATTATTGTTGTTGTTTACAGGTGCATCATTCCCACCTCCTTCTACACGTTTCCACCTGTTTCATGTGTTAATACAACATATATATATATATATATATGTGTGTGTGTGTGTGTGTGTGTGTGTGTGTGTGTGTGTGTGTGTGTGTGTATATATGTATATGTAATATGCTCATGTATATATATATATATATATATATATATATATATATATATATATATATATATATATATATATATATATAGACAATCCTGACTAACCATCCCGACCAATCACCACCCCCTCTCTTTTTGTGTGATTTCTTTTGCCAGGACCTCTCGGTGCTCCAGTGCGAGGCGTGCATACTGGTGTTCTCATTGACCGACCGCCGTAGCTTCCACCGCGTGTCGCAACTGCGCTTGCTGCTGCGAGAGGGCCATCCCGACACTCCCTTCATCCTCGTGGGCAACAAGAGTGACCTGGTGCGCTCGCGCGAGATCAGCACAGAGGGTAAAAAAGAAACCATTGTGAATTATTCATCAGGCACCTGGTTAATTAGTAATAAGTAAATGCCGGCATCAGGGATGTTATTCTTGTCTTGGCGTTACTCGCGTCGCATGATTCGCTCCATCTTGCGTTCTGACCGTTTAATTCCCGTCGTTATAATCTGACACGACACCTGTGCGATAAATCTTTACGGAAAGAAATCGATTGCAAGTCTACATTTTGAATACGTCGGTCCCCAGAAGGTCCCTTCGGATGGAACAAGGACAGAAACCTTGAGACCCTAAAGGTGGGGACCCCACTCATTATCACATATTCCAGGACTGTTAGGAGCCGGGGGCCAACACCCCGGCCTTTCTCAAAGGCCCCCAAGCTTGGCAATGCTGGGGGGGTTTGAACCTTTCCGTCAGTAATCCCAGAGCCTTAAACCACAAAGCCACCACCTTCCCTAAGTTTTATTTATTTATTTATTTTGCATATCCTATCTTGTCTGGAAGTTGACCAGAGGGGCCCCGGACACCTTGGAGCCGATGGAAGTACAGGGCAATTGCTGCTGCTGCTTTCATTATTGAGGTCTTCAACTTTTCTCAGATGGACACTGGTACCTCATTGGGTCAGTTTATCGAGCCACTGGAACCGTGGTTAGACCAGTGGTTAAGGTGTTGGACTCTGGACCAGAAGATCACAGGTTCAAACCCCACCACCACCAAACTGCCACTAGTGGGCCCTTGAGCAAGGCCCTTAACCCTCAATTGCTCAGTTGTAAGTCGCTCTGGATAAGGGCGTCTGCCAAATTTAAATGTAATGTAAATGTTCATACCTCCCTCAGGTCTCTCAGCTAACACCAAGTGCTCTCCAATTGAAAGGGAACTATTCCGAGGTAGTGGCATAGGGATAAAGCAAGAAGGGGAGGGGGGATAAGAAAGAGACGGGTAACGCACGAACGTGATTAACTCCCCAAGGAGAGATTTATAGAGAGAGAAGACAGGATGATGAAGACCGAGAGAGAAGGATTATGGATTATTAGGTCTCCTTGTTTTGACACAAGTCAAGGATACTTGTGCATCATAGGTCACGCACGTTTTGTCACAATGTATACCTCACTTTCTGTGTATAAAATCGCCTTGTTGTTTTTCCCAAAGCCTCATCTGTCACTAAAACGATTTCCGTAACACGCCACACTGGTCTATAACGTTAGCGCTTGGTTTCCAGTCCGTCGAGCGTGCACGGGCCTGAGGGAGCTGTGAACGCTTCTATGTTTGAACGCACCTGATTCCATTGGCTCGAAAATTGACCGAATGAGGTACACCCCCCCCAAGGAGGGAGAACAGGAGCGTGTGTCCTATTTTAACGCCCGGGTTTACTCCGTCCAGCTCAAGGTCTTCTGAAGACACAGCGGTGGTGTTTGGTATGACGCGGGTGAAACGGTGAGAAGATGAGTCGGTTTACGTCCTGTCTAACATCCTTCACGAGAGTTGATAAACGATGTATGTAAGGTCGAGGTCAGGACCGGAGTGCTCATTAATATTGCCATTGCTGGATTACAGTACATGGCGGATCATGAGCACTTCCTTTCCTAGTCCGTATTGCTGGTTTTCCCGCATTGTTTTGAAGCCATGACACAGCGCCCCCTGGAGGGGGTTCGAACCCCGGACTTTCCGATCAGCAGCCCGACTCCTTCAACACTGAGCTATTTTGCTGACAATAAGGAATAACAGAAAGCAAGAGAGAGACGGAACGATAAAGAAAGGAGTTACAGATAAGTCATTTCCCCCCCCCACACTTCGCTAATACTATAAAGTTGGATATATTTAGAACCCGTCTTCCTGCTCCCGGGCTTTTTTTTCTTCTACTTTATCGAACTTTGGAGCGCATAGCTGGCTCCAGACTGTGAGATACGGTCGTAAATTGGAGAACGAACGACCCGTGCACTAAAGATCCGTTCTCTTGCGAGGAAGATATTGTGCAGCAATATGAGCTCATCTTTACTCACCGTGTCACATGTCGTCTTCATTTCAGATAGATCTCCTCCTCTTTCTGTAAATCTCCGTTTTTTTTCCCTTCGGGACGGTTTATGGGAATATGACAATTTTATTAGAGCGAGATTTCTGGTTCGATTATTTTGTGCCTCTTATTTCTGTCTATCTCCATGTCTAGTTGCCATCTAAGCAGTTGTACCAAGACAAAGTACAATTTGAAACAGACACACTTATTTATTTCATCATTATATATATGTGTGTGTGCATATATATAATATATACATATATATATAATGAATATTAGTAGTGTTTTAAACTGTATTAAATCTATAATATTCACTCATTTGCTGTTTTTTTTTTTTTTTCCATTTGTGTGTTATATATATATATATATATATATATATATATATATATATATATATATGTTTTTTTTTCTCCAACTGGGAAAAAAAACAGCTTGAATATTATAGATTTATGAATATTATGAAATGAGTGAATATTATAGATTTAATACAGTTTAAAACACTACTAATATTACCATTCTTTTATGTATTTACATTTCAGGGCTGAAATTAGAATAAATATTTAATCACGATTATTCGTACAGTTTGCCACAAGTTAACTCATGATCGCACGTTTTCACTGTTACCATAAATGAATACCTTTCATGTTTATAATACTATAACAATAATAGTTGTTTAGAATTATATATATATATATATATATTATAATATAAATTATATTATATAATAGTTCCACTATAAATTATAGTTATAATTTCACTTAAAATCTTTCCCTTTACTAAAAATGATTGATGATTTTAATATTTATTTTACTATTTTATACTCATTTCTTGTTTTAATTAATTGTTTAATTCGTTAATATTTTAGTGCTTGCTTTACAAATTGTAATTGTAAAATATGGGACGTGGCTCCTTTAAGAATTCTGTTCCGGTTGCTTTTTTTTCCATATAAACATGTGATGCGTTTAGGTTACATACATTAATATAGTGAGTAGCTCATACCTGTTGTGAATATTGTAAAAGCCCCAATGGTGCTGTTCCTTCTGGGCACTTCTGCCTAAACATAACCCAGGCTTTAAACATATTGTTTGTAATACGATCTAGTTTGTTGTGTAAAACTAGGAGCTCTGCTGATCTACTAGACCGTTATTACAGGTTTGTAATATGTAGTGTGTGTGTGTGTGTGTGTGTGTGTGTGTGTTTAATAGGAAGATCAAAAGATTGACAGGTTGAATATTAGTTTCTGGCCGGTTTGCCTTTACAGTGGAAAAGTAGGCATCAGAAAGCGGTGTCATTCAGAATACCGACAACACATCCATATTTTAGTTTCGTCTCGTGCAGATACGGAGACTCGCCGAGTCTATTTTGAATTACAGCCTATTTTACAAGGCCTATAAACACGCCGCGATTCGGAAATTGGCTCTCGCATCTCGCGCAAAGTGGTGCACCTGCCTGATTTGTCACAGTAGCTGACGACAAAAGCTAATACGTGGTGTGTGTGTGTGTGTGTGTGTGTTGTGTGTTGTGGTTTTTTTTATTTTTATTTATTTATTTATTTCCAAAGACCTTCTTCTTCCAAAGACCTATTTAAATAAAAATAGATCACAAATATCGTGGCCTGTCTGATGAGGCACCGAGGACCGAGAGGACTCTGGGATGGGGAATTATTAAAAAATTAAAGCCTTCGAGCAAAAGTGTCAAAGTTAATATTCAACAAAGCAATCCCTTTTTCCTCTCTCTCTCTCTCTCTTATTCTCTCTCTCTCTCTCTATCTCAATCGCACTCTCGATAATGGCGCCGCACGCGTGCGTTAATAAAAAATTCATGAGAAAAATTGCCAATGGAATATTCAGACCGGATATCTTAATTATTTTCTCGAAGAAAATGCAAGCGCTTTTTTGAAGCACAATGGCATTTCAAAGTGAAAGGCTGCTGCGGGCTATTTTATTCATCCGGGGCTGCCGCTTTATTAGGAACACGGTATTGAATCGGACCCTCTTTTCTTTTGCTTTTCATTATGGGGCCTGAAAACTGTTGAATCTAGATCTTCCATTAAAACTCCTGTCCATGTCGGTACAAATGCATAATACAACCATGCTTTCATATCTACTACTTGGCATATCTAAAACTTGGTGATGCAACAAGTCAAGGATTGTATTTATTTATTTATTTATTTATTTGTTTGTTTGTTTTTTAATGGAACACGTCATGTAAATGAGTGCTGACCTCTATTATAAATAAACCATTAAATGTGCTATAGGAAATAAATATGAATATAAATTGATTAATAAATATAACATTGGGGCACCGGTGGTTTAGTGGTTAGCACGTTCGCCTCACACCGCCAGGGTCCGGGTTCGATTTCCGTCTCTGCCATGTGTGTGTGGAGTGTTTGGAGTTTCCATGTTCTCCCCGTGTCTCAGGGGGTTTTTTTTCTCCGGGTTCTCCGGTTTCCCCCCCCCCCCGGTCCAAAAACATGCACGGTAGGTTGATTGGCACATTGGAAAATTGTCCCTAGTGTATGAATGTGTGTGTGTGTGTGTGTGTGTGTGTGTGTGTGTGTGTGTGTTGTGTGAGTGTGAGAATGTGTGTGTGTGTGCCCTGCGATGGGTTGGGTTGGCATTCCATCCAGGGTGTATCCTGCCTTAATGCCCATAGATGCCCGAGATAGACACAGACTCCCCGTGACCCGAGGGAAGATCGGATAAAGCGGTAGAAGACAAGCGGCAGCTTGGCCATACCGGGGCTCGAACCCGGATCTTCCGATCAGCAGCCCAGCGCCTTAGACCACTGAGCTCCACCCTCCCATATATAATATAGTGGAGTCAATTTCAGACAGATTATAACCCCTATTTATTTACCGACTTCCTTGTGCTCTTCTTCCAGAAGCCCATTCCACCGCCATGATGTTCGACTGCGTCTACCTGGAGGTCTCGGTCTCCCTGGATCACGGCACTAACGAGCTCCTGGAGATGGCGGTCAGGGCTGCCCGGGGCCACAGCCTAGGACCCGGTTGGACTGAAGGATCTCCCGGAGGCGGGCGTCGCGAAAGCCTTACGAGCAGGGCGAAGCGTTTCCTGTCCGGTCTGGTGCCGCGCTCGCACCACGGGCGCGAGCGTATCCGCGAGCACGAGCGCCACCGAGGCAACCGAATGCTGCGGCAGAAATCGCGCTCCTGCCACGACCTCAGCGCGTTGCTCTAGAGGGGCGAGGATACAGATTCGGAACTGTAAAACAGTGCATAGGGTTAAATCCAGGAAAAAGCAGTAATATTCGTTTCGAAGTGATGTTCGATGTGGCCATCTGGGAAAAAAAAACAAAAAAAACCCTGTTTTCCAGCCATGTGTAATTCGGACCTGGTAGTAAATCAACTAGGACATTTAAAACCTAACGTCCTCTCAATGCTTTACATGGGATGGAGTGGAAGATGTTGCCCGGCGTGCCGTAGAGCTCCGACCTCAACCCCATTGAATAACCTTTAGGATCCTCAGTCAAGTCATGTACCCAATAATATTGTAACTGAACGACAACAAAGCTCCATCTTATTATTTGGGGATGTGGAATGGGATGTCGGGGGAAAAAAAATCCTGATTGGTCCTCAAATATTTAGTCTGTCGAGTGCACACTGATTTGCTTTACAGATAACAACAAAAAGTGCGCTCGATAGGTCAACACAAATCCCTTTTTGTTTACCTCAGGTGTTGGCGTAGACGACGGCAATAACTATATAACCTATTAAGCCCATATAAACGTTGAAGTACAAATACATATGTTTTGGAGCTGCATTTGGCCGACGCCCTTATCCATAGCGACTTACAACTGAGCAATTGAGGGTTAAGGCCATTGCCAGGGTTGGGTTAAGGGCCTTGCTCAAGGGCCCACTAGTGGCAGCTTGGTGTGGTGGTGGTGGGGTTTGAACCAGTGTCTTGAAAGCATGATCTTCCGGTCCAGAGTCCAACACCTTAACCACTGGGCTACACACCTCCCACATTTTTTTTTAAATGCACCCCCCCCCCCCCCCCCCCCCCCCCCCCTTTTTGATTTTAATGACAAATATTACAGGGTTTCCCAGACTGCCACACACATATGTATATAACCACACACTTCCAAGCTGACTAAGAGAATATAATTTATTATTACACATTGAATTCACGCCATCACATAATGAAGAATCTCCTTAAAGCGGACTTGCACGCATTTGTAGCGTAGCTCCTCAAAAAGCTTTATGCTAAAATGTAATAAAAACCCCGTATGAGGCAGTATTACTAGTGCATGGATGTAGAATTTCCATAACCCCTCCCCCGACCCCCAAAACATTTCCTTTAAGAATGTAGCGCATTGTAAGGGGAAGAAATCTGGATTTTGTATATATTTATATCTATAAATATGTAGAATCTTAGGAATCTTGCAATCCCTTTAATATTCGGGAGAATATTATTATTATTATTATTATTATTATTATTATTATTCTTGAATGAACTAATATTTTCGTTTCTGTTAAGGATGCTAACCTGACGAGAGCAATACGATTCGGCGGGAAAACTGTGTCACGACAATTTTCAGTCACTAACTTTTGCACTAAAAAGGAAAATAAATAAATAAATAAATAACCACGAACGAACAGCACAGGCAAATCCCTGTGACAAACACTTTTTTTTTTTTTTTCCTTTTCTTTTCTTTTTTCCGTCTCGCTCACACTCTGTTGGCTTTACCTCTACGACGAAATGCTTGCACTTAAACCACATTCCATACGACATGGATTATAGCCATGCTCCGAGAGTAAACAAACTACAGTAAGCAAATAACAGGCAAGGGGAATATCGAGAATCGTCTTTTGTCCGGCTACAAATCCAGTAAGGAAGCATTAATATGGAAGTCACACAAGTCGTCTTACCCTGCGTTTTCAATACTGTTGTTTGTGTGTGTGTTTGGGCCTCCGTTGAACAAATTGAACTAAGTTTAAATGAATGAATGAATGAATGAATGAATAAGGAATGTCAGGAAGATTAACTTGAGGAAATTTCCTCGTAATCAGAGTCGGGTTCAGCACATATTCTGTGCACAAATGCAGGACAGTAACGAAGTAAACTACTTTTACAAATGACCTTTTTTTGTTTTTCGCATATATTTAATACTAAGTATTTTCTTTGTGAATTATTTACTTTTTACTCGACTACATTTTGCAAAATTACTCGTTCCATTTGATTTATTTATGAGCAGATAAAAACGTGAACTTTCCTTGATTGGAAAGAAACTCCAACACAACATTGCCTTATTTGTTTGTTTGTTTTAGTAGTTAATAGTTAAAAGAAGGTTTTCAGGTGAATAGAAATCAACGTGTTTGCGTCATTAATGTCGTCCAATTAATAAATAAGAGTCCGAAGACTAATGTTCGTCTTTTCACATAAAAAAGTTGATTAAGCAAAGAGTCATGTGACAAGAAATAGGAATCGCGGTAATTTGGATACTTAAGTCCATTTGAAGGGAAATACTTTCGTGCGTTGAAAAAAAAATCTATCTCTACTTTAGCTCGATGACATCATCTACTTTTTCCACCAATGATGTAGAGTACCGTAATCTCCTGCATCTATTCGGCGTAGTTCATACCTCCGTGGTTGCCGGATTTTCTTTTACTAGCGTCCAGACACCCATCTTAAACACAAGCACTTGTCATTGAACCAAAAAAGAAAAATAAATAAATAAATAGGTATAATCTCACCTGGGAATGGTGTAATGGTCTTGTCTGTTTTTGTACTAATACTTAGGATGTCATGTTTTGTAGTTGTTAGAGATAGTGTAGCTACATTAATACCTTTATTTATATTATATATATGTGTGTGTGTGTGGTGTGTGTGTGTGTGTGTGTGGTGTGTGTGTGTGTGTGTGTGTGTGTGTGTGTGTGTGTGTGTATATATATATATATATATATATATATATATATATTGGTATTAAATAAAGCCCAAAAAGAATTAAGGCAGGTTAACGTCTCCTTAGTTTGCAGTGCATATATACAGTACATATTGCAGTACAGAGTCACTGGATTTTTTAATTTTTTTTGGACTTTTGTTTATAAAAAAAAAAAAGGGATTTCTTCATCCATTATTTGTAGTCATGAAGATGTAAAATTGTTTTTTAATTTCATAGATTTATTTTTAATTCATTTTTTCCTCCGTACACCTGAACCTGGCCTTAAAATACATACCGAACACGGCCTTCAAAAGTAGTACATATGAATCTGGCCTTGTGATCTGTACAGCGTACGCACTGCAGACTAGGTAAGCGCAAAAAAACACTGTTGAAACGCAGGGTTTGGTTTGGAGGCTTTATCCATAATTTTTACGTCGGTATAACGTTGTCATAATTCACTCCGATGCAAGGATACTTTGTGAAAATCGCGACTTTAGAGCAGGGGTCTTCAATTGGCGGAATTCGTGGTGTTTCGGGCTATATTTACATTTACGGCATTGGGCAGACGCCCCTTATCAAAATCGGGGCAGAGACGCCCTTATCCGACTTACAACTGTGACTTACAAGTTGAGCAATTGAGGGTTAAGGGCCTTGCTCAAGGGCCCACTAGTGGTAGATTGGTGGTGGTTGGGGTTCGAACCCCGAATCTACACTGATAAATCTGATAACGATAGCTCATCCGCAGTACTATATATGAAAAGCTCACGTCCCCGTACTGCGTAACGTAAGACGATTGGGCCTTTGGCTTTCTGGTTCTTTGAAACATCATGGACATTTTCTTAAAGACTCAATTTTCACCTTCAACACTACATCGTGTAATATTTTGTTTATACCCTTTTGAGAACGCTTTCGAAAGGTTACTTATTCAACGAGTTAAAACACCGTGTTGGCATGGCCTCGGTATTTCAGTTTGCGTAACTGTTAATCCCATGTCAATCATTTGTAAGGGGTTAAAGAAAGCTACCCGGTCGGACTGGAGGTCAAAAAGGAAGGAGTTTTCTCAGTTGTATCCAACAAGAAGCCAAAAAAAAGGGTTTATTTTCTACTTTGAAAAGTTCAAAATGGATCTAGCGGGCACGGTGGCTTAGCCGTTAGCACCTCACCTCACGTTCACCTCACACTGACAGGGTCCGGGTTCGATTCCCATCTCGGCCATGTGTGTGTGGAGTTTGCATGTTCTCCCCGTGCCTCAGGGTTTTTTTTCTCCGGGTTCTCCGGTTTCCTCCCCCGGTCCAACAAAAACATGCACGGTAGGTTGATTGGCACCTTGAAAAATTGCTCCAGTGTGTGAATGTGTGTGTGTGTGTGTGTGTGCACTGCGATGGGTTGGAATTCCATCCAGGGTGTATCCTGCCTTAATGCCCATAGACGCCTGAGATAGACACAGACTCCCGAGGGAAGATCGGATAAAGCGGTAGAAGATGAATGAATGAATATAGAATAGCGGGAGGAGGGGGGGGGGGTTGCACGGTGGCTTAGCCGTTAGCACGTTCACCACACACATCTCAACCTCTTGAGTTCGTTAGCACTTACAACTGAGTAATTGAGGGTTAAGGGCCTTGCTCAAGGGCCCACTAGTGAACAGCGGCGATCAACACCTTAACCACTGGGCTATACCACCTTTTGAAAAGTTCAAAATGGATCTAACGAAGCACCGATTGGAAACAAAACATAACCATTTTTATATCCATTGTCCCACATGTAGTCCGTATGTCTGAATTAATGTCACAATTCAAATGTGTTTGCGATTTAAATAATCTCGTGCACGATTCCACCGGAATACCCCTGCGCTAGAAATCGCAAAAAAAAACATTCATGACGCGTCATCCGGACGTTTAATGTCCTTACATTTCAGCTCTTCCGTTTTTTTCTACATGTTCGTACTTGAATCAAAGCTCGGAGGAGCACCGTAGTGGGGGCTGGCCACATACACACACACACACACACACACACACACACACACACGCTTATGCAACACCAAACAAACGTTCTGGAAACGTTGCTCTGAAGTCAACACTGCAATGTCATTTTCATTGTCATGCGTTATTCACTCTCGATGAACGTTGTGGACTCACAGTGGGGTTTTAGTTTGGGGGGGGGAGGCAATAAAGAGAATTTTTACTCCTTCCTTGTTCTGGCTGGTGTCTGAATGGTGAATCGTATTATTTATATGCCCCTTAAATGTGTGGCCTGCTACGCTTTGGTCCTGTAGCAACGCCGGCGTGTCTAAAAGCAGCTATTGAATTGTGGGCAAACACTGGACCATGCAGTCCAAAGGGCAGATGGTTGGGACATGAGGTGATGTAGGAGGAGGAGGAGGAGGATGACGGATGATGGTTGCTTGGTGACTGTTGTCAAGGAGACGGGAGTGTGACTCTCCTAAAGCTTGACTCGGAATTCCTTACTATGTATGATCAAACTAGTGGAGTGGAACGACGGCAAACAACCAGAGCCTTTGTGGGGTTTTTTTTTCACACCTGCTTTAAGGTCCATCAAAAGCTCTGGACGAATACACAATGACTTGAATTGAAGGGTCTAAATCAGGGCTGTTCCATCTTTGCTGGTGTGAGTGCAGGTTTTTACACCCTTTCGAGTCCTTTTTTCTATGCACAGTAAAGCGACAATGACAAACCAAGGTCGACACGCCACAGCGTCAATCACAAACCCCAGACGAAGGTTGTGGACCCTCTCAAATGCACGTCTTTATTCCTTCTTATCTCAGTCGTGGCCAGACTTCACCACTAGGCCTTGCCGCAGGAAACAGTATCAGCTAATCAATAACGCTGGCTTTCACCAAATGTATTGATTGGAGAAGAGCCAAAAGGGTCAAGGTCATGTCTGATGCTTATTATTTCTAAGTGCGCTCTACCATACCTTCCTCTACCAATCCTTCCTCATATTTTTTGCTATTTTTGCTTCGGGTTATCTAGGATGATTTGTGACTAAGGCGTTTCTAGCACGTCCTGGTGGTTCTGTAGCGGTCCCATTAACAATTGGATGGAAAGTCTCACATAATATTTGTTCCACATTCACACTGAATATCTTGATATGAGCTATCATTTGATATGATATTGATATTATTTCCACATCCTGTTTTCACTCCATATGGATTAGAAGACTACAATATAGAATAGCAGAGGGTGGGGGGGAGCGGGCACGGTGGCTTAGCCGTTAGCACGTTCACCTCACACCGACAGGGTCCGGGTTCGATTCCCATCTCGGCCATGTGTGTGTGGAGTTTGCATGTTCTCCCCGTGCCTCAGGGTTTTTTTCTCCGGGTTCTCCAGTTTCCTCCCGGTCCAACAAACATGCACGGTAGGTTGATTGGCACCTTGGAAAATTGCCCCAGTGTGTGTGTGTGTGTGTGTGTGTGCACTGCGATGGGTTGGAATTCCATCCAGGGTGTATCTGCCTTAATGCCCATAGACGCCTGATATAGACACAGACTCCCGAGGGAAGATCGGATAAAGCGGTAGGGAAGCGGGGATTTTAGGATTAGATAGATAGCTAGGTAGAAGATGAATGAATGAATATAGAATAGCTGGAGGAGGGGGAGGTTGCACGGTGGCTTAGCCGTTAGCACGTTCACCACACACATCTCAACCTCTTGAGTTCGTTAGCACTTACAACTGAGTAATTGAGGGTTAAGGGCCTTGCTCAAGGGCCCACTAGTGAACAGCGGCGATCAACACCTTAACCACTGGGCTATACCACCTCCCCACACTCATGACAAGAGAAGGCTATTTCCCCAGTGTGTGTTTTGCTTTGTGTCTCCTCAAGCACCCCAACGTTGGTCCACAATGGTCACACTGGAACGGTTTGATCCCCCTCGTGGAACGGCGGAGCGGAGCTTCTTATTCCTGTGCAGCCTGTGAGGTAAATCAAGGTTCCTCTTGCTAACGTATTGCTTTGCACAGGTGGAGCACCCACACGGCTTCTTTTACAGAGTGGGATTTCTGACGGGTTCTCAGGGCTGATTTGCTCTAGAAACTTTTGCCACATTCAGGGCACAGATCGGCTCCCAAGGCCAGATGAGAAGATGAGGCTTGGCTTACTGAACCCACTGGGGCCATACTGACTAGAAGTGGGGGGTGTCAAATGCATAGGAAATCATTTCTTCTCAAGTGTGTGTAAGTGTGTGTTCTTTACGTTTTAATCTGAAATGTCACCAGTTGTGTGTTGTAAATATGAGCAAAACAAACATACGTTGCCTGGGCTTTCGGGGCTTTCCGCAGCATAGAACGCGCCTAAAGACACCCAGGCTGGGTTTTTCTATATTAAAAACATGTTTACATGTTGTATTTTGAAACTAATGTGCTTTTAAAATTTGTTTTTGATTATTTTTACAAACATATTCAAATTTGAAGCGTAACAAAATCACCACATTTCTTAAGTAGGCTTTTCTACATTCAAACAAGAACATATGTTACGTTGTGTTATCAGTGTTGTGGAGTAACTAGTTACATGTAGCATTGTTAAGTAATTTAATTACAAAATAAAAGTAAGCAATAAAAAAAAAAAACAATTAAATAATTAAATTGCAATTACCTTAGAAAATGTTGACGATTACAAACGACCACTTCCTAACACCAAATCAGCCCCTCCCCCCCCAACCACCACCACCACACCACCACCACCACCACCACCACCACCCCTCAACTAAATATCGAAAATATATCCCACTTTTTCCGAGTGCCACCTAGTGGTCAAATGAAAGTAATCAGTTACTTTACTTTTATAAAGTCAGTGAAAAGTTACTGGGGACATGGTGGTTTAGTGGTAAGCACGTTCGCCTCACACCACCAGGATCCGGGTTCGATTCCTGTCTCGGCCATGTGTGTGTGTGTGTGTGAGTTTGCATGTACTCCGGGGGTTTTTCTCCGGGTTCTCCGGTTTCCTCCCGGTCCAAAAACATGCACGGGAGGTTGATTGGCACATTGGAAAATTGTCCCTAGTGTATGAATGTGTGTGTGTGTGTGTGTGTCCTGTGATGGGTTGGCATTCCATCCAGGGTGTATCCTGCCTTAATGCCCATAGACGCCTGAGATAGGCACAGACTCCCCGTGACCCGAGGGAAGATCGGATAAAATTGAATTAGCAAGCGGTTTAGAAGTAGAAGATGAATGAATGAATGTAAAGTTACTCAATTTTTTTTGAATAGGGTCATTTTGTAATCTGTCATTTGTAATTACATTTCCAGAGTAAACCTTCCCAACACTGTGTATAACTCGGATGTAATAGGGTTTATGTTTTTACACAGAATTTGCCCATTTCTTGTGGTAAAATACGGAGAAAGAACTAAACAAACGATACCAACCAATGTCCGTCATCGCGTCTCACCAGAGTGACTCATTTTGTGACTTTATAACCGTAATGGACGTTTTCTGACTAAACTATATTCTACATATTTCTTTTTATTATAGATATGTTCTTGTCACACGAGGATATTTACCTCAGGAAATGACCTCAGAGGCCCGGGTTCGGCCCGTCGATTGGCGAAAAATAGTATAGCCACCCAAAATTTCCACTTGACACCAGATTATGGAAGGATAGATTGTCCACACAAAGTTGTTTGTTATATTTGTTTAATAAAAAACAACTATTGCCCATTGGTCCATAGTCATATGGGTAAAATGTCACCCTCATTTTACCCTGAAGAATATTCGGGTCGGGGGCACGGTGGCTTAGTGGTTAGCACGTTCGCCTCACACCGCCAGGGTCCGGGTTCGATTCCCGTCTCGGCCATATGTGTGTGTGGAGTTTGCATGTTCTCCCCGTGCCTCTAAGGGGTTTTTCTCCGGGTTCTCCGGTTTCCTCCCGGTCCAAAAAACATGCACGGTAGGTTGATTGGCACCTTGGAAAATTGTCTCTAGTGTGTATGAATGTGTGTGTGTGTGAGAGTGTGTGCTGGTTGTGTGTGTGTCCTGCGATGGGTTGGCATTCCATCCAGGGTGTATCCTGCCTTAATGCCCATAGACGCCTGAGATAGGCACAGGCTCCCCGTGACCCGAGGGAAGATCGGATAAAGCGGTAGAAGATGAATGAATGAATATTCGGGTCCTGACAGCTCAGAAGTCACATGCTGTAAAGGAACCTCACACAACATCTGCCTCAAACACACAGGACATTTCAGAGACGGGAGGTTAATCCCTGGGAACATCTCAAAACCACAGGAGCCTTCAGACATCCTGAGCCATGCATGCAGATGTTGTCTCCAGATGGATTTGGCTTTACAGTGCTGGTCATGTGAAGAAAATGATGTTGATATTTCTTAGTTAGATTGATAGATGAATAATTAACAGCAGGTCTGACTTCTTGCCCTGGTCTCACTTCATGTGCATGGAGAATCTTCCTTTGGGACTTTGTTAATAATGCCGGTGAGAGCACCACCTTCTGGAGAGGATGGCAAGTGTCGCTGTTGTTTTAAATTGTGTGATGATGCTGCGTTATCTGTATAATGGTGTTTTTTATGCAATGTAAGATTGGGGGCCACGGTGGCTTAGTGGTTAGCACGTTCACCTCACACCACCAGGGTACGGGTTCGATTCCCTGTCTCGGCCATGTGTGTGTGTGGAGTTTGTGCATGTTCTCCCCGTGCCTCAGGGGTGGGGGGTTTTTTTCTCCGGGTTTTCCTCGGTTTCCTCCCCCCGGTCCAAAAACATGCAGGGTTAGGTTGATTGGCACCTTGGAAAATTGTCCTAGTGTATGAATGTGTGTGTGAATGTGAGGTGTGTGTCCTGTGATGGGTTGGCATTTCCATCCAGGGTGTATCCTGCCTTAATGTCCATAGACGCCTGAGATAGACACAGACTCCCCGTGACCCGAGGGAAGATCGGATAAAGCGGTAGAAGATGAATGAATGATTGAATGAAGATCATTAAGGGTGTGTGTGTGTGTGTGTGTGTGTTTGCATTGCAGTAGGGTTAAATGAAAGGAGATGCTTGTTTCACGTTCATGGAAGGAGTCTCCAGTGTTGCAGAAACTTGACGACTTTTTCCTCATGAGAATCGAGTAGAAATAAAAATCCCGCAGAGATTCGATTGAGAGAGTTCAGAAGTGTGTTAAATCCCACCTTTCATGTAGGAACCAAGAGGCTTACACACTTTTATCACAACACATTTCCTGATTGCTGCGAATCCCAGGGAGTTTCTCGCTCCTTTTTACTTCTCATTCGCGGCTTGTCCAAAATGTCGCCATCAAACAGTATAAAAATAAATAAACCAAATCAGATCAAACTAAAAGGGTTTTTTTATTTTCTTCATCTTATCTATCTATTATCTATCTATATTATCTATCTATCTATCTATCTAATCTATCTATCTATCCATCATCCATCCATCCATCATCTCCATCCTATGCATGCATCATCTATCTATCTATCTATCTATCTATCTATCTATCTATCTCTATATCTATTTATCTATCTATCTATCTCTATCTATCTATCTATGATCTATTATGCATCTATCTATCATATCTATCTATCTATCTATCTATCTATCTATCTATCTATCTATCTATCTATTACATGATCTATCTATCTATGTATGCTGAATCTATCTATCTATTGTATGCATACATGAATCCATATGTATCTATCTTATATCTATAGTATTCTGCATCATATCTATCTATCTATCTATTGTATGCATGCATGAATCTATCAATCAGTCTATCTATCTATCTATTGTATGCATGCATGCATGAATCTATCTATCATATGCATACATGAATCTATCTATCTATCTATCTATTGTATGCATACATGAATCTATCTATCTATCTATCTATCTATCTATCTATCTATCTATTATCTATTATCATATCTATCTTCATCTATCTATCTATCTATTATCTATCTATCTATCTATCTATCTATCTATCTATCTATCTATCTATCTATCTATCTATCTATGTGGCATCTGCATGAATCTATGATATCTATTGTATTCTATGAATACTATCTAATCTATCTATCTATCTATCTATCTATCTATCTATCTATCATCTATCTATCTATCTATCTATTGTATCATCTATCTATCTCTATCTAATCTACCTACTATCTATCTATCTATCATCTATCTATCTATCTATCTATCTATCTATCTATATAGATCTATATCTATCTATCTATCTATCTATCGTATGAATCTATCTATCTAATCTATCTATCTTCAATCATCTATCTATCTATTGTATGCTATCTATCTATCTATCTAATCTATATCTATCTATCATCATCTATTGTATGCATACATGAATCTATCTATCTATCTATCTATCTATCTATCTATCTATTTCTATCTATCGTATCTATGCATAATAATCTAATCTATCTATTGATGCATCATCTATCTATCTATCATATCCTATCTATTATCATCTATGCTATCTATCTATCTATCTATCTATATCTATCTATATCTATCTATCTATCTATATATCTATCTATCTATATATCTATCTATCTCTATCTGTATGCATGATGATCTATCTATCTATCTATGAATTATCTATCATCTATGAATCATATCTATCTATCTATGTCTATTATCATCATAGTGATCTATCTATCATGCTATCTATCTATCTAGCTAGCTATCTATCTAGCTATCATATGCATGCATCATAATCTATCTATGCTATGCATATGATCTATCTATCTATCTATTGATCTATCTATCTATCTATCTATCTATCTATCTATCTACGCATGTATGAATCATGATCTATCTATCTATCTATATCTATCTATCTATCTATCTATCTATATCGACTATCTATCTATCTATCTATTGTACTATCTATCATATCTATCTATCTATCTATCTATTCTACATATCGATCTATCTATCTATCTATCTATCTATCTATCTATCTATCTATCTATCTTATCTATCATCTATCGATGCTATGCTATCTATCTCTATATCTATTGCTATGAATCAATCTATCTATCTATCTATCTATCTATCTATTAGGCATGATCTATCTATCTATCTATCATATTCTGATCTATCTATGCATGCATGCATCTATCTATCATATCTATATCTATCTATCGTATCATATCTATCATGTATCTATCATGAATCATCTATCTATCTATCTATCTATCATCTATCTATCTATCTATCTATCTATCTATCTATCATGCAATCTATCTATCTATTGCATGAATCTATATCTATCTATTGTATGCATGAATCATACTATGCTAATCATGTATCTCTATCGATCTATCTATCTATTGTATCATGATCTATCTATCTAATCTATGATGTATCATATATATATGCATATCTATCTATATCTATCTATCTATGTCAATCTATCTATCTATTGCATATCTATCTATCTATCTATCTATCTATCTATCTATCTATCTATCTATCTATCTATCTATCTATCTATGATATCTATCTATGATGCATCTATCTAGCTCATGCATGCATGAATTATCAATCTATATCTATTGTATGCATGCATGAATCTATCTATCTATCTATCTATCTATCTATCTATCTATCTATCTATCTATCTATCTATCTATCTATCTATCATGCAATCTATTATGCATGCATCTATCTATCTATCTATCGATCATGAAGAGTATGATCTATCATATCTATCTATTATCTATCTATCATCTATCTATCTATCTATCTATCTTATTAGTATTCTTTCTATCTTCTATCTATCTACTATTGTATGCATACATGAATCTATCTATCTATCTATTATATCTATATATATCTATCTCGATCTATCGACTATCATAATCATGAATCTATCTATCTATCTATCTATCCTATCTATCTATCTATCTATCTATCTATCTATTGTATGCATGGAATGCAACATCTATCTATCTATCTTAAGTATGCATGCATGAATCTATCAATCAATCTATCTATCTATTGTATGCATATGAATCTATCTATTGTATGCATTGCAATCATCTATCTATCTATTGTATGCATGAATGAATCTATGTATGCATACATGAATCTATCTATCTATCGTATGCATACATGAATCTATCTATCTCTGAGGCATACATGATCTATCTATCTATCATACGATTATCTATCTTATCTATCTATCTATGCTATCTATATCTATCTATCTATAGCATAATGATCTATCTATCTTCTATCTATATGCATGGCATGAATCTATCTATCCGTCCGTCCCTTTACTTTTCATTCACTTTATTTCCTCACCTTCCTCAAACACTTTCCTCGACTTTTTTTTCCTTTCAATCCTTTTATTTTATCTTTCTTTTTTGTTTTAAACAAGATCTTCTAGTCCATCCCATGTAAAGCACATCCCATAAATCTGGCTTTGTGCATCATCGGGTTAGAAAAGGGCTTTCCACCAAAAACGCATTCATAAATAAGCAATAATAATAGATTAATGTATAGATTTATTGATTACTTGAATCAAGACATGACTCGAAATGTACAGTTTGTCATTCAATGGCAAAAAAAAAAGGAATAAACAAGAAGAACCTGCATGTAGTACAAAATTCGGGCACACTACAGCCCCCCCCCCCCCCCACCACACACCACACACACACATCAGAAGATATCCTTCTCAGTCCGCATCACCGTTCCTCCTGGTGCGGCTCTGTGATTAATGAGGGGGCGATGAAATAAAGGTTTGGTCTTTTTAAATAAAGCTGGACGTCTCGCAACGCGGTCAGTCGTCTAAGAAGTCGTCGTCCAGGTTGACGTCTGTAGTGTCGATGTCGTCCAGCTCGAGGTTGTCCAGATCGTCCTCGAGTTCCTCCAGGGTCTATGGGGGCGAAAACTGGGAATGTTAGGAACGTGTGCTTCGGAGACATGTGGAATTTTTCGGAGCGCTGATTATCGTGCGTACCTTTTCTCGGAATTGTGCGATATCGTCGTCTTTTATCGCAGGTTCGAGCCGTGGAGGAGACGCACTGGCGACGGGAGCGAGTACTGGAGTGACTGGAGCGATGACTGGAGAAACGTCTGCGGTCGCCTTGTCAGGTTCGGAGCTCTGGTGCACACAAACATGTGGTTTATTTCCAACTTTTAAGTCAGGAGTGTTATCACATCCCAGGTTTTTTGGAATAATACCTGTTCGCGAGTGGGAAGTACGCCTTTGGGTTCGTAACCGATGGCTTCTTCGAGTATGTTGCGCTCCTCGTTGGGCTACGACAGACACACGGACGCATTGGGTTTAGAGTTTCAGCACGAGAACTTCACGACTGTGCTTTTTTTTTTACACTAGTATCCGGTAATCTCTCACCGTGACCAGTGGGTAGTCTGTGGCGGGTCTGCTCTTGCCCAGGCAGGTTTCTCGGAGGTACTGCTCGGCCACGAAAGCCTCCTTCAGCCCGGGGAACAAGTTCTCGTATTCGGTGGGGTCGGCCAGGGACTCTGCCGCTTTCTGGTTGACTTTCGCAAGGCTCTCTCGCCACAGCTTTACCACTCTGTTAATCACACGCGACAGACCCATGTATGTGATCATGCGACTTTTTATATATATATATATATATATATATATATATATATAGATATATATCTATATATAAATAATATATATATACACTACATAACACACATATACACACACTGTATAAATGATAGTATTTTTCTTTATTTTTATTAAAATATTTATTTTATATATATTATATAATTTATTTTTTATTTTATTTTTTAAGTGTGATGATAATGTGATGTTAATGTGATGATTATTAGACTAATCGTCACTAGGTGGCAGTACTGTGTTAATAACCGGCCCAACATTGGAAGCAGTTATGGAGAGTATGACGGGGAGCACCTGGACACTTGACTCGGCAGGTAGGTGCGAGCGAGGAAGGCGGCCTCGGGTAGGCGATTGGTTCGAATCAGGAGTTCCAGACACTGGTCCAATCTTAAAGGGAGAATTGAATTGAATAGGTCAGTATAGCAAATCATACAATGAAAAATACTAGACTATATTTATAATACTAATAATTACTACAGCACTCACTTCCCCTGCAGGAAGTAGGTCATGAAGGCAACGTTGTTCTTGCCGTCCCGTTCGGCGCCCTCGGCCAGTTTGCTCACCATCGTGGCGTTCCCGGAGGCCGTAGCCAATAGCAGCAGGCCTCCGTAATCCTGGGCGTGATGAAGGCACTCCTGCGCCAAGCCAAACTGGCACTTATTGATGGCCAACTCTGCCAACTGCTTCCATTTCTGCTCAGACTAAAATAAAAGGACAAAGATATATTTGACCGTTTCAGGACAACGCTCGGGAGAATTGACAAAGGGGGGGGGGGGGATTCCTACCTCTGCTTCTACTGCAAGCTGGTAGCCAGTTTTTAGCTCGCCTAGCTGGAGGGCGAGCTCGAACCTGTGCTCCGGGTCGGTCGAGACGGCCAGCGCTTGCTGTTTGAAACCCTGGAAACAGAATATTCGGTTTGAAGAGCCGCGTTTATGGAGTCGGAACATCAGGAGAGGCGAAGTCGTACCTGTTTCTCCAGGAAGTGGGCCACCCGGGTCCGCTGCTCTTTGGGAATCGTCGGGAGAACCTTGTCGGCCATGGAGAAGTCGCGCCGCATGACGGCCGTCTGGTACTCCAACACCGACACCAGCAGCGAGTAGCTAACGATGTTCAGCTCCTTGTCTCCCAGGTACAGGCGGTCGTCTTTCGGGATGTAGCCCAGCAGGTACATGGTCCTGAATAGATCAAAAGACGTAAAGCAGGGGAATTTGTCGTGGCAACCTTTTGGACAGAGCGAACGAGACGCACCGATCCAGGTGAGCGATGGTGACGATCTCGCCTCCGACGAAGTAGTTCAGCCGGTTGACCGAGCTGGTGTAGATGAAGCAGTCTCCCACCCACAGGCCCGTCTTCACGATCTCCTGGATCTCGCCCTGGACCTGCACATCCAGGATCGGATCATCAACACGATGCGAAGCGTAGAAGACTGGGTGTGTGAAGATATAATTAACGCTAACCTCGAAAGCGTCTTCGATGCCGTCTTCGGTAACTCCTTCGTTGGACTCCTGGGACGCCGCTACTTTTTCCGCCAGGTAGCGCAGGATGAAAAAGGACTCCTCTGTGGCGATGCACACCAGCTCCCCGGAGTCGGACCAGAAGATCTAAGCACACACACACACACACACACACACACACAGGAAGAGGGGATTAAATCAGGCTCGGACCCAGACCCAACGAGCCCGAGCGTAATATTAATATTACATGTTTGGGCTGAATTTCAATGCGGCGTATCAGCTCGGTGTTCTCCCAGTCGTAAAAAGCCAAGCCGTTCACAGACCTCACGCCCAGCAGGAAGCCACCGTAGATGCCTGGAAAACAAACAAACAAAAACACGCATTTTTAGTCAGACGTCGTATGGGGATCTTTCTTCTCCCTGAGAAAAATAAATAAATAAAAATCACCTTCTGCTCCGAAGTCGGGTTTGAAGGACTTCTTCTCCTTGAAGTTCTTGAAGATTTTCACCACGCTGCTGCTTTCTCTGATGGCGTACCTGCACACGAGGACGAGAGTTTCAGATCAAAATGCTCGTTTCATATCCGCGTGTGCTGCAAAACACTACTCACTCTGAGGAATCATGGGCCCAAACGAACTCCTGCGCTGACCCGAAGCTCTTGTTCCTCAGAGCCATGGCTGTGTAGATGATGTACTCTCCGTCTCCACAAACCACCACGAACCTGGCGAAGACAAGGGGGGGTCAACAGTTATATAGAAACCAGGGTCGACTAGAAAGTTTCATGGGGAAAGAATTCGACGCTCCGACATTCAAAGAGAACTGTTCGGGAAAGTCCAGATATGTTTTTTTTTTCCCCTGTGGACTAGCAAATTTACATCCACTGACCTTCCGTTAGGGTTGTGCTGAATAGTCTGGGGGTAGATCTCACAGCTGCCCATGTCTTTGACGGCCAGTGGCAGCCTTTCTCCGTCTTTAATCTCTGTGTCGCCCATCGCCTTCAGGTTGGCCTGCTGGACCTCGGAATGCTTGGCCCAGATGATCTTCCCGTTGGTATCCATGGACATGGCGGGTTCCTCGCGACCAAGCTATTGGGGAAGGGGGGACAAACAAATTTTATACACACATTTTATATATATATATGTGTGTGTGTGTGTGTGTGTGTGTGTGTGTGTGTGTGTGTGTGTGTGTGTGTGTGTGTGTGTGTGTGTGTGTGTGTGTGTGTGTATATATATATATATATACACACACACACACACACACACACGTATGTATGTATGTATGTGTATATATATATATATATATATATATAGTATATAATATAGTATATATGTATATATATATATATATATATATATATGTATATATATATATATATATATATCTATATATATGTATATATATATATATATATATATATATATCTATATGATATATATATATAGCTATATATATATATACACACACACACACACACACACACATATATATGTAGATATAAATAGATAGACACACACACGGTATATTCCTGATGTACAGAATTGTGGAACCTATACGGGGGTCTTACCTTAATAATAATGCTGCCCTCGTCGTAACCGAGCGCGACGTTGTTGGAGCCGCGCAGGCCGCACACGCACCAGACGCGCTCCATGCCGTAGTTCAGCGTGCTTTCCAGTCGGTAGGTGCTCGAATGCCAGATGCGCACCGTACCTGAAACGGGTTTAAAAACAAGGAGCGTAAATTAACAGTCGTTCTTCTTGGCGCATACGTTTTTCGAGGCGGTGGGTCGATCGTACCGTCCTCGGATCCCGTCACGATGATCGGCAGCTCGGGGTGGAAGCTGACGCACGAGACGTTCTGGGCGTGACCCTCTAGCGTCTGCACGCACGTCTTATTCTGAGGGGGACAGAAGTGTAAGCGACGGGGAAAACCTCAGGGAAGGAGGTCAGGGAGAAAGATGATCCGTACCTGGTAGTCCCAGATCTTCACCAGGCGGTCGTCAGCGCCGGAGATGAGATACGGCTTGTCGCCGCCGCTGTAGTAATCGATGCAGTTCACGCCTTTCTCGTGGCCCTCCAGAGTGAAGTTGGGGGACGAGGAGCCAAGCTGCCATACCTGAAATATCAAATAACAAACAATTTTTTAAACATTAAAAGCTACATTTGGCGTTTCGGTTTTCTCGATTAGTCAAAACGTCATTGCTACAATGCGGAAAGTTCACCTTGATGGTTCTGTCCAGCGAGGCGCTCGCAAACTGGTTGTTGTCCTTGGGGTTGATGACGATCTGCATGACGTAGTGCGTGTGGCCTTCGAACACCTGACTGCACGACCATTTCTTCTCCCAGTCCCACAGCTTAATCAGCATATCATCTGAATACAGGACAAATCCACGTACTATATATATATATATATACATACACACACCGAAGCCGGCCGATTAATCGGTTTTGTCGATTATTCGACACCGATAGTTGATGGCTGGGACTTTCGGCATATCGTTATGTTTTTCAGGCTTCCGGTCCGCCAATGTTATGAGAGCGGCCTCTAGAGGCGAATCACTGACATTGAATTTGCATTTGAGAGTGCATGCTGCACAGGGAGTGCTATATTATATTTATTACATGCATAATTGTATTTATTAATGAATAGATTCAAAATTATTATTATTATTTTTTTTACTATATGTGTTGATTTAATTGGTTATCATCAAGTACAGTTGAATTTAGGTCGACTTTTAGTGTGTATATACACGTACCACTGCTGGTGAGGATGTAGGGCTGGGTCGGGTGCACGGCGATGCAGCGGATGTAATCCGAATGGGCTTCGAACATGTGCACGCGCTCTAGCGTGTTGTAGTTGAAAACGCGAATCTGCATGTCGTCCTAAAATACAGGAGACGGAGAAAGGATCGGACGTGGCTCAAAAACTTGTTAAAAAAAAAAAAAAACATTTATTGCAATGTAAAACTAAGACACTTACTGCTCCGGTTATGACCCAGTTCTTCCTGGCGACAAACTTTGCAGCGCGCACTGGCAGGTCACACACCTCGAACGTCTTCACCAAGGTCTATGATGGGAGGAAATGGATGAGAGGATGGATTGGATGCTTTACTGCGTTCTGAATAATACTGACAAATCCACCCTTTACTCACTTGTGTTTCGTGGTTCCAGACGCACACGCTGCCATTGTAGAGACTGGCCAGCATCCACGGCTCGGTCGGATGGAGGTCGACGCTTTTGACGCGGTCCGACCGTGCCGTGAGCTTGCGCTTGATGTCCAGTCTGAGAGGCTGCAAGAAAATCGGACGGGAGTACAGTTATTGCACCGATCCGGTGAATTAGATACTTCTACAGAAACGCTTACAATATTCGCCTTACGAACGTGATCGTAAAAAGGCATTTCACTGCAGGTCGTACTGTGTATGGTGACCAAAATCGAAATCTGATTGACCAATCAGATTCCAGAACCTTTTCGCCTGTTGGACAGATGCTAGCTAAACTAAAAAGAAATTGATTTTCACCTCGTTATGTACAATTGACTTCTGAAATATTCCAACCATCCAGACCTTATGTACACTGGATTGCTAGTTCTGATTCAGTCATTCTGACATGTCTAGCAAATGTCAGTACGTCAGATTCGACACAAAACTCTCCAGACTTTTGTCTGGACTTTAAATCTTCGATGAAAAATTCAGCTTTCAATCGACTTTCGTCGAATGTGGCATCTCAATGGTTAAGGCATTGGACTCTGGACTGGAAGATCGCAGGTTCAAATCCCACTAGTGGGCCCTTGAGCAAGGCCCTTAGCTCTCAACTGCTCAGTGTAAGTCACTATGGATGTCAGAACTGCCAAATGTCGTAAATATCTTCAAACGGTGCAAGAATGAATAAGAGAGGGGACGAGTTAAAAATGAACCCTTAATTGCAAATACCAATTCAAATCCACACTGCAATGGAATAAACAAGGATATTATTGTAGTATATAATTATATACTGCAACAGTAGTATACGTACTTGTATATATCTAGGGAATATTTGGGGGGGGGGTATTATTGGCTATTGCATCCGGCACAATTGCAGACTGATGATGATGATATTATAATGTAATAGCAACTTAATAAAATATAAATACATCATTCATTCATCTTCTACCGCTTTATCCGATCTTCCCTCGGGTCACGGGGAGTCTGTGCATATCTCAGGCATCTATAGGCATGAAGGCAGGATACACCCTGGATGGAATGCCAACCCATCGCAGGGCACACACACACACACACACTCACATTCACACACTAGGGACAATTTTCCAAGGTGCCAATCAACCTACTGTGCTTGTTTTTGGACCGGGGAGGAAACTCGAGAACCCGGAGAAAAAAAACCCTGAGGCACGGGGAGAACATGCAAACTCCACACACACATGGCCGAGACGGGAATCGAACCCGGACCCTGGCGGTCTACATGTATTTGCAAGATGGCCTTTTCAAGAAAAGATGGACATCATCAGGAAAGGTCAGTCATATCCAAAGGGATTTTTAAAAAAATTTTTACGTGAAACATTTACACTTTTACATTTTCTCTACTGCATATAATTTTGTAAAAATCTTCCGGGATAATTTTTGTACGCACAGAAAAAAAGGGGGAAAAAAGGGCACAGGTCACTTTATAGCGTTAATATCGACGCATTATACAACAATTCTCTATAATATTCTATTCCTAATGACTCCATTGATTCAAAATGCATGTTTTTATCTCCATTTTCTGCGCCTAATGATCGTTAATAACGCTGCATATTAATGAATAACGCATTAATAACACATTAAAAGTGTTCTGATCTAAGTAATGTATCTCATAGACAGCAAAATGCAACAAATTAAAGTGTCCTTTATTCAAAATGGGGCTGACATTATTGTTATTATTGTTATTATTATTATATTAAGGAATTTTAATATTGCATTATAGAATATACATTATGCATTAATATATTATGTAGCCGGCTCGCTAGCAAGCTAACCCATTCAATTTGCGGAGGGACGCATGAATAGCGACTATTTTAAAAATAAAATATAACCATTTCATATAAATTTATATATAATAATAATTAAAACGCACAAATAAATAAATAAATAGTAAAATTAGCATTGTTAGCATTAGGTCTGTGTAGCGATACGGCCTCCAGTGTAGCCCGGATGTACTAACGCCAGCCAGCTGTGCAGCGTCCTACTGCATATATATATATATATATATATATATCTTTATTTTTATTTATATTACAATATAATTGTTATTTCACTCACCATTATCTTGTTTTTATTTTCCCACTGTTAATGAAATCCTACAGCGCTGGCTCTGGACGCGCTCCTCTACACACACACACACACACACACACACGTATAAAACTGACGTGGAACTTCCTCAAACGTGTTGTCGGAAGCGGTGACGTGGATACGCATAGCATTGTGGGTGAGTAATGGATGGATGGATGGATGGATGGAGGGTGGTTTGGATTGTTGCTGAAAAGAGAGGAGAGGGAGAGGGAGAGGGAGAGGGAGGAGAGAGAGGAGAGAGAAGGGAGGGAGGGAGGAGGGAGAGAGAGGTTGTTTTTCAGGGTCTAACTAAATACAAATAACTTTTTTTAGGGACCCGCCGAAGTCCAATATGGCCAAGGCGTTTTGGTCCCTCGTGACGTCATCGATTAATCGCGATTACATTTAGTTCATTTTGTTCCCCCCCCCTTGATCTCGAGATGAAAACTCGTTTGTTTTTGTTCGTGATCTCGACATAAGTCGTTTTCTCACGATCTATCACGATCTATATCTATCTATCTATCTATCTATCTAGATAGATAGATAGATAGATAGATAGATAACGAGAAGATTTTCTTAATCTTAAAAAACGACTTATGTCGAGATCACGAACAAAAACAAAATACATATATATATATCATATATATATATATATATATATATATATATATATATATATATATATATATTACATATATATATATACATATACATATATATATATATATATATATATATATATATATATATATATATATATATATATATATATATATATATATATATATATATATATAGATAATCACCTTCAGTGTTGGGGTTCGATTCCCGTCTCGGCTGTTTGTGTGTGTGTGGAGTGTGCATGTTCTCCCCGTGCATCAGGGGGGGTTTTTCTCCGGGTTTCCTCCCGGTCCAAAAACATGCACGGTAGGTTGATTGGCATGTTCACGGTATATATATATATATGTATATATATATATATCTATATATATATATATATATATATATAATATATATATATATATATCTATATATATATATATATAGGTATATATATGTATTTGTAACCTATTACATTTCCAAACTATATATATTATTTAAAATGTAATAAGGAGTGTAACGTTTCACTTTATAAAAGTAAAGTAAACTGCTTACTTTCATTTTGTCCACTGGGTGGCGCTCTGGATAAGTGGGATATATTTTCCGAACGGTGTTTCTTCACAGTGAAATTGTTTGGGGGGGGGTTACTGTTACTTTTATTTTTGTAATTAAATTACGTAACGCCGTTACATATTTTTAAAAATGAAACATGTAACGCTGTTTGACATGTGTGTATATGTATGTGTATATATATATATATATTATATATATATATAGTATAGGGAGTAACTAGTTACATGTAGTGGTGTTATGTAATTTAATGACATAATTAAAGTAATCAATGTAATCCGTTACAGTTACTTTTATAAAGATAATTGAAAAGTTACACTACTTATTACATTAATAAGGTCATGTAATGATATATAATTATGGATCATGCAAAGATGCAGAATGATAATGAAATGCAGGTGTGTTGAGATCTGAGAGAAAAAAGGTGGGTCTGGGGGAGGGAATGGAAGTTGGGGGGGGAGAAAGGTTGAGGGGGTAAGAGAGGGATTTGGGGTGGGGTGTGGAGGACAGGAGAGGGATTCTTGGGGAATTGGGTTAAACTGGATTCTCTCTGTCTTGCAGTTCTGCCATTAAAAAAAGCCATTATTTATACTTTGAGTTGTAGTAATATTTAGTAAAAAACGTCAATTGAGTAATCACCATAGCAACCAATACGGTCAAAAACTATTGTAATTGTATTCGATTGTCTATGGAGACGTTCATATGAATGCCTTGTGCTGCCACCTAGTGGTTAATCACCTACAATACATCAAATGTTTACCGGTGCCCCAAACTTTCACCTGTCTGAGTGGCAAATATTGCATGAAATGTTCTCAGGGGGGGTTTTCTCCGGGTTCTCCGGTTTCCTCCCCCGGTCCAAAAACATGCACGGTAGGTTGATTGGCACCTTGGAAAATTGTCCCTAGTGTATGAACGTGTGTGTGAATGTGTGTGTGTGTGCCCCGTGCGATGGGTTGGCATTCATAAAATAGATTCCATCCAGGGTGTATCCTGCCTTAATGCCCATAGACGCCTGAGATAGGCACAGACTCCCCGTGACCCGAGGGAAGATCGGATAAAGCGGTAGAAGATGAATGAATGAATGAATGTTCTCGGCACGGAGATGTACATTGTTTTTTCCCCTCCAAACAGCTGAAAATGTATTGTCTGTGTGCCGCTGCTTAGATTTTTCTTTATTTGATTATCGGTTATTTATTAATCTCTCGATTTGTGGTTAAGTTGAGTAAAGTTTACTTTACATACAGGCCTTATTTTCAATGGGACTGGTTCATTTTGAGGACAGTTAGAGCCCCTTTTATAAAAGGGTGTACAAAGTTATGCAATCAAGGCGTTGTAGGTTTTATCTGTAAAATGTTACTAGCTGGGCACGGTGGTTTAGTGGTTAGCACGTTCGCCTCACACCGCCAGGGTCTGGGTTCGATTCCTGTCTCGGCCATGTGTGTGGAGTTTGCATGTTCTCCCCGTGCCTCAGGGGGTTTTTCTCCGGTTTCCCCCCGGTCCAAAAACATGCACAGGTAGGTTGATTGGAAAATTGTCCCTAGTGTGTGAATGTGTGTGTGTGAGTATATGTGCCCTGCGATGGGTTGGCATTCCATCCAGGGTGTATCCTGCCTTAATGCCCATAGACGCCTGAGATAGGCACAGACTCCCCGTGACCCGAGGAAGATCGGATAAAGCGGTAGAAGATGAATGAATGAAAACCTCAGTTGGAGCAAGATCTGGATTTGGCTTTACTTATCTTTCAGGAGACATTCTTGTAAATGTTAATGCTGCCACCTTGTGGTTAATCGCATGTATGACATCGGTTATTAAGTATCGGAGGCGCTCAAATTTTCTCCTGTCCATAAATGGGCAAAGATCAAATTTAGATTCCGTCATGTATCGATTTATTAAAACCTTTTATCGGCCATTATGTATTATTGCTTTCTTATGAACACTTGATGACAGACGACGCCTTCGCAATACAGCTCCTGCAAAACAAAAAGAAAGAGTCTATAATATTAAAGTATATTTTAAAAAATGTATAGGATGAACGGCGTGTATTATTCGTATGTAACTGAAGTCACCATATGTAGTTTATCTCCTTCTAACCAGTGCTTCCATCCACGATTGGCCTTTTCTCCTTTTTGCGTGCACACCAACGTGTCCCCCTCCCAGCTGACCAAAGTCTGTTTGCACAATGGCGCGTAAATATCATTATATAATAAATAATAAAAATATCATTTTACATACAAGTCTACCAATAGAACTACCCTGGTTCTTTTGAAGAAGGCTTCCTGATCAGAAGGTCAGACCAGGAATTACCAAGCTGTCTCTCTCGGGGCCCTTGAGCAAGGCCCTTGAGCCACTATACTACGGTGTAACCTGTACGGGGCAAATGTCAAATGTCTTTGAATGCCGGGGCACGGTGGCTTAGTGGTTAGCACGTTCGCCTCACACCGCCAGGATCCGGGTTCGATTCCCGTCTCGGGAATGTGTGTGTGGAGTTTGCATGTTCTCCCCGTGCCTCAGGGGGTTTTTTCCCCGGGTTCTTCCGGTTTCCCCCCGGTCCAAAAAAAACATGCACGGTAGGTTGATTGGCACCTTGGAAAATTGTCCCTAGTGTATGAATGTGTGTGTGTGTGTGTGTGTGTGTGTGTGTGTGTCCTGCGATGGGTTGGCATTCCATCCAGGGTGTATCCTGCCTTAATGCCCATAGACGCCTGAGATAGGCACAGGCTCCCCGTGACCCGAGGAAGATCGGATAAAGCGGTAGAAGATGAATGAATGAATGTCTTTGAATGCCATAGGACGGTGTTTTTCAAACGGGGGCCACCAGATGGCGGCAGTGAAATTCTACAATCTAGCTTAGGAATTTATAAAAAAAAAAAAATAGATTTGACCTGTATGTCAGGATTGTCATCGTATCTAAACAATGGGTGTATTTAAAACAAATTGAAACATTTAAAGATATCAATTTTACGCAGCACACTACACTGAAACCTCACCAAATCCTTGTTGATATACTCGTGCAAACGATTAGCATTGTGACTCTTTAAAAATGGATATGATTTTTAGGTAGATGGTGCAGTGTGTCATCTGAGAAGAAAAAAAAAAACACTACAATCTAAAGTTTTAACGTAAAGTTTGGCGTCATGAGTTTTCTTTTGGGGCATCAAAAGATTTCACCCGCCACAAGAGGGCATCCTGCTGGATGCCATAGGATGAGCTTTTCTCAGAATTTGAACATTTTCAATACGCTTAACACGGGTTGGTGTGGATAAATGTCTATAGAGCACTTTTGGGATGAATTGGAAAAGGCTGAGGTTTTATTAGATCGATTAGATTAGATATAAATTAGATATGGGGACCAAATGTGGAATGATGCACATGCAGTCAGGTGTCCACACAATCGTTTGTTCTTATCACTTGCATGATGCATTGCTCTGAATCCTCTCACACATCTGTGAAAAGAGTTGAAAGCTGTCATCTGGAGGAGGCATCCTTCAAACCTGGATCAGGAGTAACCAATAAATCTGTCCACGTCTATGATAGATCTCCAACAGTCTGAGTCAAATGTCATGCTGACAGCTTGCGTCAGGGTGAAATCAAAGGTCTGAGATATTAAACAAACAAAAAAAACAATCTCTGGTTTAACTCCTACCTTTAGCATTTTGTTGTCAAGTCCCTTCGTATATTCGTCAAACTCCTTCCCGATCGTCAAGCTGACCTCGTAGTTCCTGAAGGTGCTGAGCGTCTTTATCGTAAGCTTGTCCTCCTCCTGGATTATTACTTTGGTTTGAGACAAGTGCACGGCGATCTTCCGTGTGATCAAATCGATGTCTGGAAAACAAAATACAACAAAAAAATATATGATAAAAATGTATTGAGAAGTAAAGAAGCATTCTGCAATCCGGTGCCTTACTTAGAATTTTCATATATTCATCAAAGTTGTCATTCGTCTCCATAACCCAGGTCCCATTCAAATCCACAGGCATGATGAACTTTGGGCAGGATTGCAAGGGAACATGCTGTTCCCCGGGACTTTATACTGGAGCGGTCATGGTGTTAAAGATAAGAAAGATCATCATTGGGAGAGAAGCCAAAATCAGGCTGGTCCAGTCAGTAAAACAGGATCACAGTATGTTACAGTCAGTTTCGTTGAGTTGTTTGGATTCGTTTCAATGTAGATTCTTGTACCAGAGTCAAACCCTTCTTTCAGACCACAGTTTCTTACCCTCTAAATCCATACCGATAGTTTTTCCAACGTATGCTGCGTTTCTTATCGAGAGCGGCCTCTAGAGGTGATTTCACGTCCTGTTCGCTTTTCTGTATTTATTCATTCATTCATTCATCTTCTACCGCTTTATCCGATCTTCCCTCGGGTCACGGGGAGTCTGTGCCTATCTCAGGCGTCTATGGGCATTAAGGCAGGATACACCCTGGATGGAATGCCAACCCATCGCAGGGCGGCACACACACACACACACACACACACACACACACACACACATTCATACACTAGGGACAATTTTTCCAAGGTGCCAATCAACCTACCGTGCATGTTTTTGGACCGGGAGGAAACCGGAGAACCCGGAGAAAAACCCCCCCCTGAGGCACGGGGAGAACATGCAAAACTCCACACACACATGGCCGAGACGGGAATCGAACCCGGATCCTGGAGGTGTGAGGCGAACGTGCTAACCACTAAGACACCGTGCCCCACCTGTATTTATTATTAATGATTTATTTATCCATAAATCATTGTTTGAAATCAAATTCCTCCTCTCATCTTTCTGGACAATGCTAATAGTGGATTTACTGATTGCTCGGCTATTGCGTTTATCATACCGATTTCAAACTGATTGAATCCACCGAGATTCTAAATGGCTATAAAATTTGACTCGTGCTGTCGGACAGATTTATTGGTATCCCCCATGCTCCGCGATTTACTATTTATTATGAGACTTTATATTTAGTATTAATCATTTATTAATGCTATAATATAATTTATTCTTTAATGTATTCCTATTTATTTCATTCAGCACATTTTTATGATTCAGTACTCTCATTGTATACATTTATTATTGTAATAAAAATCATTCATTCATTCATCTTCTACCGCTTTATCCGATCTTCCTTCGGGTCACGGGGAGTCTATGTCTATCTCAGGTGTCTATGGGCATTAAAGCAGGATACACCCTGGATGGAATGCCAACCCATTGCAGGACACACACACACACACACACACATTCATACACTAGGGACAATTTTCCAAGGTGCCAATCAACCTACCTACCGTGCATGTTTTTGGACCAGGGGGAAACCGGAGAACCCGGAGAAAAACCCCCTGAGGCACGGGGAGAAACATGCAAACTCCACACACACATGGCCGAGACGGGAATCGAACCCGGATCCTGGCAGTGTGAGGAGTGAACGTGCTAACCACTAAGCCACCGTGGCCCCTTAATAAAGATCAGCACTATTAAAAAAAATGTATAGCCATTTTTTGAATCTCGGTTGATTAATCAGTTGTCGGTATGATAAATGCATTTATCCGAGTAATCAGTATTCCACTATTAGCATTTTCCAGAAAAATGATTGATCAATGATTGATGGATTTTATTGGCCAACAATGTTTGTTTTAATCAAACTCCTGCCCTATCGTGTGTTTTATTTTCAATGCTACAGAAAGGCACTTTTTTTTTTATACAAGAAAAGAGGATAAAATAGTACTGTTTATCGTCACCTCAATGGGCTGCTCCAGTTAGGGGTCTCCATTTCTAAGTGTTAAAAATAAATGAACACTAGGGGTCAGCAAAGTCCATCTGACAACCAACCGAGTGCATATTTACGGTCTTCAGAAACAGTAGGAAAAGTCCTTTGTATCACCAACGACTTTGTGATCAGCCAAACAGCCGGCACAGTATCAGCGTCCAATAAAAATGGAACTCAATCCAGGAATTCCATTCCAGACGTGGATAACAATATTCCACATTATGCCGCCATACAGCCCGAGAGCGAATTCAGCCATAATATGCAAGCGCGATGCCCGCCGTCTGTCCAGTCCGTGGCACGGCTTAATGTTTCTAAAGATAAGCTCCAGATTCAGTGCAAGGTCCTGACTAGCGGCTGCTGAATATGAATGGGTTTTATTTTGACAATGCCCACTTGCACGGGGCGACACTGCTGTCGCTTATTAACTCGGACCCGGAAAGCAATTTCACAGGCCATTTCCAGCCGAACCTATAGAATATATGCGAACAAAGCCTGCTCTTTGGCAAGGACACGCTGGTGTGTCTGTCCGCACCAGGAGAACAAAGCGACGTCGATTCGCCGTGACTTTCTAGCCAGACGTAACTCCTGGACAGGTTATCGGAGATCAGTGCAATTTCATGAATTTCATGATTTCACGGTTTAAATTGTAATAATTTGTTTTATAGTATGTCCTAGTTTGGAAGCACCCATGTGGATAGACAATTTAATACAAAGACAACATTTTAAATAACTATCATAAAGGTACATTTATATTTTCTAATTCACCCCAGCTTTTTTTTTGCCAAGGAATCCTTTCAGCTTCCTTTCAGTGTCTTGTAGGAAAGTTCAGTGTTTTGGAATCCTGAATGGAAAGACTAAATCCCAGCAACACCGAGTCCCCCCGATTGGGCCCAAGGCCTTTAATTCCTCAGGCGTATAAATGAGAATATTTAGACGCTCTGGATAAGAACACAAACATATGTAATTGGCCACTATTTGTTCATCACATTATGCTTGGCCAGGTATAAAATGTGAGTTTGAATCATTGCTGCCCCCTTTTGGCTAACGGAATCTTGCATGGATACACTGTCATATTGCAAATTTTGAAGTATATACATCATGCAAAACATAAAGCAATACAAAGATTGATCGAAATGGCAGTGGTTGATTGATATCGTACTCCCACTATAGCGCATAAAGGGTTAATAGGGTGTGGTTGGGACTGTGCATGGACTGGTTTGGGGGTATGTGCAAACCAAGTGCACTGCCTATTGAGCAGCTTGATGGCCTCAGGGTAAAAGCGCTCCCAAAGCCAGCTGGTTCTGGATCTAATGGTCATCTGGCAGGTGGCAGCAGACCGGAGTTTGGCTTGGGTGATGCTTCTAGGTTAGCTGGTGACTGAACTTAGACATCCGTGTCCAAAATATCAATGTGTACTTTTTGGCTCGATACTCGGTATTATGACAGTAAAATATAGGTTTAGGACTGTTTGTGTTCGCACAATTCACAAGCTGTTTGATCTAATTATTTAACTTGGCCACTTCGAGGCCCTCTGGAGGACGTCCAATGGCGTGAAGATCATGGACGGACAGAACCGAGGTTGCAAAAGCACGTTTTCATGCGGATTGAACGCTGTAGTATTGACATTCTGAAAATAACACACTTTCAGACACACATTTTGCGCCCGAACTTCGTTATTGTTCTTCTTCTTCTTCTTTACACACCTCATTCTCTCTCTAACTCCCCCTAATGGTCGCTATCCTACAAACGCTTCGCAAATACGGGCTTCTCAAGCAAATAACTGGACATCGCGTTTCAAACATGGCTTTTCTTGAACTATAGTTTTATCCTTTTTGTGTAGACGTTGCACAAAAACACACAATGTTGAACTGTCGCTTCAGTAATGGCATTTCTTCCATATGTATTAGATTCCTGTGCACTATTATACTAAGTTTCAATCTAATATTGCTGTAGCAGTGGCTCCATAATAATGGTGTGGATTAAAAGGTGGATTAATTCCTGGAAGGACACCGTTAATGGCCTAGCAGGGAAATGCAACACTATATATCTAATCACATAGCAGTCACTTACCAGTGGTAGTCAAAATAATAGAAGACGGAAAAATGAATGCGCCACCTTTATTTATTTATTTATTTATTTGGGGTTGCACACGGAGCACGGATTGCTCCACTGCATGGCTACATGCTGGGCCCTATTTCAGTTTGGTCCTTTCGGATCATTCCGAGCCCTGCGTGATGGAGCTTCCTATCGAAAAACCAGTTTTCTACCCCCCTTCAGAAAGATTCATTTCCTGCTGCTGGCCTCTGGGTTCTGGGTGTTCGGGAACTAGCTTTCAAATGACTCCATCTATTCCTCCATAGGCACCATCCAGACAATCTGCAGCACGCAGCATGAGAGGTGCGATTTCTCGGTTGATTCGATGCCTTCTAATATTAACTCGATTCAAGAAAAAGGCTTGAAAAGCCTCAAAAAAAAAAAAAGTAAAGCCAATTCACATCAAATCCCTGGATTGGGGCGGAAAAGAAAAAAAAAAAAAGCACAATGGTATAGACACACTCGTTTATTCTAGAGAAAATGTCTTTATTGGTCAATATACAGAAAGTGCCCTAGTGACCACCGGGAGAAAAGGTGTAACTGGAACCGTTTACAAAAAAAAAAACCGAACCGATTCGTTCAGGATATCAAACGATGGCGCACACGGGACGGAGAGCGGTGGGATATCTCATGGCGGCGGTATTACGAGCACACGGCGGACGAGGGAAATGAAAAGCACGGCGAAACGATGAACCTCTTCCTAGATTAGGTCACATGGCAGGAACAACAAGCGATTATTTTTTTTTTTTTTTTCTTTCTTTTTTTTTTTTTTCCTCAGCTACAGGAGAATGACTACACGAACATCCATCTTCGTTTCTGATCCTACTGTTTATTTATATAGTTAAACAAGCCTCCGCAGGAAACGTTTTTTTTTTTCTAATAAATTGGCAAAAATAGCACAAAGCCCTCATTTTGCAGAAGCCCCATCCTTTTTTGAAAATAATTGAATTTTCTCAATGCTTTGGGGGGATAAACGGGATACAGAGCTCATTACTAAGCATGAAGTGGGGTCCATTTTTTACACAAGACATTTTTTTAACCGAGGGTAAACGGGTTAAAAACTTCAGATCGTATCCCCCCCCCCCCCCCCCCCCCCCCCCCCTTCAAATTCCACCTGAAAACGGAGAGTGCTTTTACCATCCCTACTCCTTTTATGTGAAAAAGTCAGACGTCAGACAGACACTAATAATCAGAGAACATTTTTTTTTTGTTTTCTTCCCCATGACAAGCAAGTGTGGGCACAAAAACAAGGTGACAGGCCGGAAAGGATGCACTCTACGCGACAGCTTTCTATTTACAGTATACAGGCATTATAAAATTGCACTGCCAACCTTTCTACGAGTACAATTTCTGACGGAATTCAACGAGACGGTGAGAAATGTGCTTTTGTTCGTACGTGTAAACCGAAATCTGTCAATAAAAACCTTTTTTTTGTGTGTGTTTTTTTCTTGGAAAATATTCGACATTAAAAATAAATTCTTCAATGCTATTCGTTAGACCGAAAAAAAAAAAAAAAAAAAAAAAAAATCAAGCGCTCTGTAAGCCGTTAACCACATGTCGAGACATTAATGTTCGAAAACAAAAACTCTCCCAGCAATGCTTGGTTTCGCTTTTTTTTTTTTACATATCAGTGTCAGTGCATATTCATGTTATCTGGTAATGTCACCCAAAGACATCGGATAAGTCCGTGTTGTTGTTGTTGTTTTTTTTTTATAGACTGATTATGTTAAAACTCCTTAAACACAGGGATCAGAAACTCTGGAAGTACAGTTCCATTGCTGGCCAGATTAGATAACACATCAAATAAGTGTACAAAAAAAATTCGGACAGTTAGATCATTTCAGGCAGCGATTAACTTTTTTTTTTTTTTTGCCTTTGTGTGTCTCCTGAGTGTCTGAGTTAAAGAGAGATGTTAATAGGGTAGAGTGGACTCGTCCCACACTAGTTTTCCCTTCACTCGTCCTCTCTCGGGTTTTGTGTGCTCCTCTTCTTCGCTTTCATCCGAGTCGGCGCTGGACAGGTTCCGGGCCAGTTCGTCTTCATCCTCGTCGTCGTCGTCATCGCCGTCCTCTTCTTCCTCGTCGATGAGTCCATCGTCTTTCTCGGGATACTCCTCTTCGATGTCCTCAGCAGTCTTTCGGCCATCGATGTTCTTTTTCACAGGGAAACGACAGAGACAGACATAGTACAGACTTTAGATCTGAAACCAACTGACAAGGCTAATCGTGCACAAATCGTATCCTGCGATCACACTGGCTTATAATTCTTAAGGCGCTATCGTAGCGGCCGCTTGGCATCCTTCCTTTATTTCTTTTTAACAGCGCCATTAAACGTTGCACCGTAAAACACACTAAATAAACCAATGGATGCACAGGGAAAGATATACAGTACTGTGGATTTTAGGCAGGTGTGAAAAAGCACTGTAAACAAAGAATGCTTTCCCAAATATAAATAATGAATGTTTATTTTTCTCAATTTACAAAATGCAGCGAACAAAAGAGAAAATGGAACTCGAGTCAATATTTGTTGTGAGAGGTGATGACACCCCCCCCCCCACAGAACCCTGATCTCAACATCATGGAGTGTGTGTGTGGGATTTACATGAAGAGACAGAAGGATGTGAGAACATCTCCATCCACAGAAGATCTGTGTTTACTTCTGATGGAACAACCTACCAGCCGAGTTCCTTCATAAACACTGTGTGTAAGTGTACCTAGAAGTATTACTGCTGTTTTGAAGGTAAAGTGTGTTCACACCAAATATCCATTTCTCTTTTCTTCATTCACTGCTTTTCCTTCATTGATGCGAGTAAATCATTAACGCCTCCATTTTTGAAAGCGTTCTTTGTTTACCGCATTTTTTCGCACTGTACTGTGCAAAATAGCGAATCAAAAAGCTCAACAACCAAACGTATACAAATACTAAACAACACCCAATATACCGAGTGCCCATACTGCACTCCGCTTTACCAAAGGGAAACTAAACACTGCTTACTAAACCATACATAACTTTTTACCAACAACACCCCTCTACTGCTCATAGCCTGCAACACGGTCAAAACTATTTGCCTCTTTGTGGTCATTTACAGCTATAATGTAGTGTTATAAAGGCTACTAAGGTATCATTTAAATCCAGTGTATTTGTTGCCCTGCCCTCCTTGGCAATCTGTGGATTTCTGTAGAACTAGTGAAGTGTTTTTTTTTTTTTTGTTGTTATTTTTTTTTGCTTGCCTCCTTGCCAAGTACCAATAATCCCCCTTACTGCAATGGCCAGAGCGGACGTTTCAAGCCAAGCATTACATTTAGCAATTTGCATACTTGCCTACAGCACTAAACAAGGCCCCTTTCCCTTTGTTCACATGGTGCAAATTGCCTAGTTCAGGCCTCGCCATGCTTCAGTTTCTCCCACACACACTTCTGTGTGTGGTACATCGAGAAAGAGACACTTTCAGCCAACTCTGCAAAAACATTGTTTACTGTGGAAGATAAGCGCTTCATGTCCACTGTTGCATACCTCAATAAAAAAAAAAATCCCTGCACAAAGCTGGCGCATAAACAGAGCACACAGATTCTGGAAAAGTGCCCTAAAATTACTTCCATACACCAGACTCATAATTCTCATAAGTGTAGAGTCTGGAAGGTATTCATCATTAATATCATTGATTGTATACCATGTCCTTTTCAGTCAGAATGGGGCGATCAACAGCATTCATTCATTTATCTTGTACCGCTTTATCCCATCTTCCCTTGGGTTCACGGGGAACCTGTCCCTATCTCAGGCATCTTGGGGCATCAAGGCAGAATACACCCTGTATGGGGTGCCATTTTTCCCAATTTATCCAACCTACTGTGCATTTTTACTGTGTATATTAATACATATGGCCAATTACATTCCACCACATACTTGCCCTAAAAACATCATCACTTTGCCCGTCCTATGAGGGTATAAGGGACCCGTCGGTATCACCAACAGCAGCAGATCTTGACCTGTTTAGTTAGTACATTTACATAATAATAATAATAATAATAATAATCATTAATTACATTTATATAGTGCTTTTCTGGACGCTCAAAGAGCTTTACATTGTGGATGTTCATCCACCTGGATGATGCGACGACAGCCATAGTGTGCCAGAATGTCCACAAGGTCACACTAACACCTCTACCAGCAGCAACCTGGTATTCCCAGGTGGCCTCCCATCCAGGTAGCTTCAGTGGGCAACCAGTCTTGGTCTCCCGGGTGAGGTGACAAGGCCGCATAATTTACATTTATAGTATTTGGTGGAGCTACTTACAAGTGAGCAATTGAATGTTAAGGGTCTTGCTTATTAATGGCAATTTAGGTGATGCTGGGGATTTGAACCCGCAACCTTCCGGCCCAGAGTCCAATACTTTAACTGCTGAGCTACCCTCTCTACCGCTAAGACATAGCCGTAGTGGCAAGGTACATATTTATAGATTTGGTCAATAGCATGCCAAACGTCCTTGCCAAAAGTCTTATTCTTTGATGGGCCCATATTTTCATATTTTCACAGTGTATATTGTTTGCGTTTGTTTGCGATTTTGTGCCATGAAAATAAAAACAAATGAAATCACCCCGGTAACACTCTACAATAATGTGGACCTGGTCGTCTTGTAAATTTCTTGCTGCTGACACGCTTGTTCATTTTTTCTGTTTGCGTTAGCTAGGAACCTTACTTTTACACTCAGTAGACTTGCTGAGCCTCCGCGGGTGGTCCTCATTGTTTGGCAACCTGCGGATGGTTGAACTGTAAATGATACTCTGCGAGGGATGTGCTTTCGTAGCCAATGATTCCGATGTTATCAGGCTAGCACGGTGGGCGAAACAATAATTTCATCGAGTGTGTAATTTTAAGAAATGGCGTTGTAAAACCAGTGCCCTTTCAGCGAATCAATTAATGTTTTTTTTATGTCTATAGTCAGGAACCAGAGAACAGTAGAGGACCAAAGGCGAAAAGTGTTTTGAAAGGATGGCCAGATGGAGTGTGTGTATGTCTGTATATATGTGTGTGTGAGTGTGTGTCCTTAAATAGAACAGACTATTTGACAGTAATAGGTCACCAAGGTACACTTTCATCTGATGGTGCACATTTAACATTAACACAATTATCAAGAAATAAAGACCTCTAGCTTAATATCCACTTTCTTAACTACCTGTCTAGGCCAGAAAAGGGTCATGTGGGGGGGGGGATGGGGGTCCCAAAGTGAGTACTTTGGCTACCATGGAAAACAAAGTAACCTGCGCCGTAAACCTGGAGCTAAAAGAAGAAATTTCGGATTTAATACCGCTATACAAGGTGTTTCCCTTTTTAGACTTGAAAATTAAGCGAGACCTTGCAGCGGAAAACTATCCACTGACTCTGCTTCTACCCCCGTTTACTGGACAGGCCTAATGAAGCAATTGTGCAAGTTACCTCCATAGGATTGACAGTAATGGTGACGGTTGTGTCATCCCAGACTATTTCTGGCTCCTTCCATTCATCCTCCTTCTCTTTTAGGCCTTCGAGATAGACCGCGTGAAAGCGGTAGATGCCCAGCACCATGATGACCACCAGGGCAGTGATGCTCATCACTATCATTACCGTCGCTGCGGCAGACGTCTCTGCGAAGGAACAAAACGAAATCTCACCACGTAGAAATGGTCAAAACTGACGTCGAACCGCATCCCAATCCTTACCTGACATGTATTTCGAGTCGGTATGGACCACCAATGGATGACGGATGGGTCTCATAAGCGGGGCTTGGACCGCCATTTGATTGATATGCTCCACACTTTCAACGCTGTGAACTATTCGTAGCTGCGAGGTGAAAACAAAAAAAAACAAAAATGGCTAAGATTTGCAGAAGGCTTCAATTAAACTGTCAAGACGTATGAAGGAAACAACAAAAATGGCACACACACACACACACACACACACACACTCCATTCTGCTTTCCAAGATGTAATTTCTGACCTGTAGGTTAAAGTTGTTGCTGGTGTAGCGGCCATTGAGCTCAGAACAGCTGAGCCTGAACCTTCTCTCCAACACGCTGGCCGGCTGCCAGTTGCGGTACCTGACCTGCCGGACCGCAAGCTCATAATTTGCCATAGAGTCCACACCTGAGACACACACACACACACACACAAGCCATCATTCTCAGGAAATGTTTTCAGCTAGACAAAAAAAAACAGCGGCGCCGCGTCGGGAGACGTGAGAGTTATTTTTAAACCAGAATATATTGGCGACCTAATGCTTCTCATCTTGTGCCTAGGAATATATCTTTCGTGGCTATGAATTGTGTAAGTCGAGCCATCGACTTCATCGTTCAATTGGAATAGGGGGGAATTGGGTTTAACTCACGCTAATGGTACATTATATCTATGCTGTAATGCTATATGTGAGTAAAGGTTATGAATAACGTTAACCCTTCGGCGTAATCTCATAGTACTCTGACATATCAGACGTTTCATTCATTATAAACAATTTCTCACTGTAAGTCTCAGTGTAATAAGACAAGTCATAACACTGTTGGGTTTCTGTGTATAGAGTAGAGATCAGGCAGTAATACCGGAAGCTAGCTTGTGGTTTTAATTTATCTTAATTAATTACGTTTTTATAATTGGTTACGTTTTTTTCATTATGTTTTTAGCGAACTAATTCATGACTAGTTTATAAAATCGGAAAATATTCATTCATAAATTCATCGTAGCGCTTCCCGTGAGCTCTCGTGAGGAAAAACAAAGCAATGTGCCTCTAGAGGCCACTCTTGTAATGACAGTGGACTGGAAAAATTTTCTTTTTTTTTCCCCAGATTACATCAATAAACTGGTACCAACCTCAAATCTAATTAATTGGCCCACCTCTATTGTGTTCCTATCCTTATTTTAGCGGGGAGGTGGTAGCTCAGTGATTGTGCATTAGACACTGGATTGGAAGGTCCAGAGTAAAAGCAGCCACTGTTGGCCCATACGTGTAAATGTGGCGCTTACTGAGCAGGGTGATGAGTAATAGGCAGTAAAAAGTGTGAGCCCCCACTCATCCCGTGGAATTTAAATTCTTCCCTCTGAATTCACACCAGTGTTAAAAATGAAAATTGGGTTGACAAAAATAACTATGAGAAGCGCTATGAAAAATACCGTAAATAGAGATGCCAGAGGTTGAATTAGTGGCGTCAAGGTGTTTTCCCAATAGGGAGCTGTGATGAATCTCCAGACTCTCATGCTCCGGATTCAGCTCCTCCCCAATGACCAATACATCGCAGTAATCCAGGTTGTGCATTACCTCCAGAATTCCAGGTCTGCGACCTACATGCAGTACACAGATGTATATTAGGTACCTTCATAGCCATCTATTATAAAGATGAATATTGTCCATTGTGGCGTCCGGGATGCAAACTGCCTGCCCATGCACTCCGTATCATCCATGACTGAGCCTTTGAATGAATGCACTGTTATCGATATATTTGCCTTCGCAATGCATTCAACATACCAAGTAGACTTGACCAAGTATGGAACAATCCCTGTATTTTCCGTAAACAAAACAAGACACTTTTTCTTTTCCCTAAGCGTCATAGAGCGTTGCCTTCCTCCAGTCATGTTTCCATCGCACCTCCAGGTAATAACTGTAATTTAGTGTTTCTATCACATCAACACGCTGCCCAAGCTCGTTTGGAAGGCAAAATAACAGATTCCAATGTTCCAAGCGTAGCGCTGAAGGTTTGTGTACTCTCTGCACAAAGAACGAACAATAATAAACGTTTGTTTATTAAAAAAAAAAAAAAAGGCAATGTAACAATAGCCTAGATGACAGGACCGACAGTTTGCAAATGTTGCAAATACATAAACGATAAACGCGCTTTATCGTTTGCCCTCTTCCACATACATGAACAAACCGTGAATGAACAGAGTGTATTCCATCCCTCCGACCCTGCATATGAATTTCTCCATTTTTGCTTCCTAAGTCAGAAATGGTTGCGGCATCTTTGAGAGTTGAACTAATAATAATCGGTTAGCACGTTCGCCTCACACCGCCAGGGTCGGGGGTTCGATTCTCGTCTCGGCCATGTGTGTGTGGGGTTTGCATGTTCTCCCCGTGCCTCAGGGGGGTTTTCTCCTTGTTCTCCGGTTTCCTCCCCCGGTCCAAAAACATGCACGGTAGGTTGATTGGCACCTTGGAAAATTGTCAATAGTGTATGAATGTGTGTGTGTGTGTGTCCTGTGATGGGTTGGCATTCCATCCAGGGTGTATCCAGGCGCCCATAGACACCTGAGATAGGCACAGACTCCCCGTGACCCGAGGGAATAACGGATAAAGCGGTAAGGCAGGACACACCCTGAATGGAATGCCAACCCATCACAGGGCACTCACATTCACACACACATTCATACACTAGGGACAAATTTCCAAGGTGCCAATCAACCTACCGTGCATGTTTTTGGACCGGGAGGAAACCGGAGAACCCGGAGTAAAACAAAACCCCTGAGGCACGGGGAGAACATGCAAACTCCACACAGACATGACCGAGACGGGAATCGAACCCGGACCCTGGAGGTGAGGGGCGAACGTGCTAACCACTAAACCACCGTGCCCGTTACATAATTTAATTACAAAATAAAAGTACCATAGCCTGGACACTGAATATCGAAGTGTGTATGCGTGAAAGAGAAGCATTACCCAAGCCGAACGTCGTATCGCTCCTGGTAACTGTACTGATGATGTGAATCTCCTTGAAGAGCGCCACCCCATGAGCGTTCTGTAGTTCCGCCGCGGGTTTTGTTACATGCTCGGTGCCCGTGATGCTGATCTGTGGCTCGCTGGGCACCAGCACCATCACCCCTGCCATTATATCCGGAATGGAGATACACTGGTCCTCACCGAAACACCTGCACCACACAGCAGGCACAATGAACGACTTGCATATATTTATTTATTTATTTATTGGTAAAATCGTCATTTCCTCCTCACTCACTGAATGTTCGTGGATACACGCAATGTGCGCAGGCCCGGAGTCGGGAACTGCCTCGAGTTAATATAGGACACCTTTTCCAGGGCCGAGTTAATGTTCTCCAGATCGTCGCTTTCCATCACTAGGACCGACTGGGCTGGGTTGAAGTGGAACTGAAATTGGGAGGGAGGGAATGTGTTAAACAATTTCCAGCCGGTGTGCAAGGAGCCGATCTATCTGTGTATGCATGCACCTTGATGCCGTTCCCCAGGCTCTCCATCGAGTTGATATCTAACCCTTCCTTACAGGCCTGCAAACAGGAGATGACCTTCTGCGTCTCGATCTTCCCGGGACGGATCGTGAGTCCCGAGAGACTTCCGCGGAAGTACTGCGTGAAGCGCGGAGTCATCACCTCGCCTCCTGCCAGGTGGTCACAACACGGTCAACACTGAGCTCATCACAAGCCCGACGGAATGTATAAGCAGGTAAAAAATGCCTTTCCTTTTTCCAACACAAACGTTCCGAGAACGTTCTAATCGTCCCTCTCTTTTCTCTCTCTCTCTCTCTCTTGACCCATTGATCATTTCCTTGGCATTAATTGCCATTTGATTGTTGTCTTAGCCTACGGATGCATCAAGGGAAGCTTTCTTGTTTATGATATTTTAAAAAAGGATAGTAAATATCTTGTGATTTACTAGGAATTTTTATTTTTCCAGAATGAAATGGTCGAACGCAAAAAAAAAATTTATATCCGGCCACAAACGATTGCTAATTGATTAATCCGAATAGAAAAAAACTAAACAAATTGCCCATATTATGCTCGGTTGGTGATTACAGCCCATTAGCAGTTTTGACAAAATAAAATGCCTAATGAAATAATGGCCGACGTCTCTGCGCCGATAAATTCTCCAATGCTATATTGTTTGTTTGTTTATTTATTTATTTATTTATTACCCACAACAGGCTCCGACAATTTTTTCCTGCAAAACATGCTCTCTCCATTATACCAGCTTTTCAATAATAAATGGCCTCTCTGAATGTGATTCACATAAATGGAAACAAACCATGTAGCCGCCCATGCTTTTCTTTGCTTTTCTCTCTCTCTCTCTCTTCTCTTTCTTTTTTTTTTTGTCGCGTGACTTTTCTTGAACGGTGAATCTCTATTGGCCCCACCCGTGAAAAATCCAGTTACCATTATGTTGACTGCTAAAGCAATCTCCCATCCCAACAGCTTGAAAGGTTCTTTAATGTGGCTTAATGGAGCTTAAGCGTGATCTATTGTGGCGTGGTAGCGGAGTGAAGCGTTCGATTCCTTCGAATCCCGCCATGGGGATCACAATAATCGCCACCGGAGGCGAAACAGAAAGAAAAACACATCAGTGCTGAGAGCCTCATTTCAGAATAATGAAACTAATCAGGCTTTCTTTGGTTTGTAGCCATCGACTCTTAAAAAAAACAAACAAACAAACAACAACGAGTGGCCAAAAATGGCATTTCCACTGCTATTCATATTTATTCATAGTGTAGGCCTCCTATTAGGTAACCCTAATATCTATAAATATGTATAATCCGTATGTCTCGCCTTGCCAGCAGGCACCGACTGTCAGCTGCACATCAATTTTCGAGGAGTGGATGGGCCAGTCGTCTGTCACTAGGTACGGGTCGTAGGTCACTCCGTCGACGAAAAGGGTCACGGCGGGAAACTCCACGTTGATCACGTAGTAGTGCCACTCTTTATCACAGATCTGTGCGGAGACAAGGGAGAATGGGAGTGGATTATTGTACGCCTTAATTTAACGTATCTAGCAGCTTAGATAACAAAGTACCGTAAATTCTGGACTATAAAGCGCACCTGCATATAAGCCGCATCCGCTCTATTAAAAAAAAAAAAAAAAAAAAAAAAAAAAAAAAAAAAAAAAAAAAAAAAAAAAACCAAAAAAAATAAAAAATAAGCCGCACCTGCATACAATCCGCATCCGCTTTTGAATTGTAAATGTACATGTATGTACCTAAATAGATCCTTTCCTAACCTGTATTTTAACACGGTGTAACGGTGGACGCTGCACAGAGACGCGGAGATCCGGAATTCATACAAAACAGGATTTATTAGAATAAAGAACTCAGGAGACGCCGCTCATACGGAGCGGCCAGACAGGCTAGGGAGCCTTGCGCTCTGCGCGCCGTGGTACCGGGAGTACCGGAGAGCAGGAGCGGTGGCGGACTTGGAAGTCCGGGAATCGGGAACAGACAAAGGTTAGGCATAAACATATATCGAGCGTCCGTGTCCGCGACACTAGGTATGTGCTACGAGCCCGGACGGGGATTGTAGGGTGAACCGGGCTTATATCGGGAGAGGGAAAATCAAGAACCGCTGAGGCTGTGCTGTATTGTGTGTGTGGTTGTGTGTGTGTGTGTGTGTGTGTGTGTGTGTGTGGGGAAAAGAGCAGGGAGGAGAGAGAGAGCACCGAGCAGCAAACTTTACTGATTAAAACGGGACAGAACCAAGAGAAAATAAGCGCTATTTACAGTATTTATCTTCATTTCTCCTGTGTGTGAAATGACGTCACCTTAACCTTGTAAAGATAGAGTTTGTCCTCCTTCTATCCGCTTCTACCCACTTATATCTGCTAAAGAGGAACTAGCGCATTCTTCTTCTTTGCATTTATTTTGTGTTAGTTTTGATTCTAATTCCGGTTAGAGCCCCTAGCGGTCTGGGAAAAAATCTGCAGAATAGCCGCACCTTATTATTAGCCGCATGGTTCAAAACCTATGAAAAAAGTAGCGGCTTATAGTCCAGAATTTACGGTATATGCATATGAATGTCCTTTATTTGTCATAATTTTACAAAAGAAGACTTGCGTTGCGAACCAAGGAGTACAGGTAGAAGGAGTGCACCGGCTTCATTTGGTGTGTGTTGTTATGTTATTCAAATAAAAGGCTATCCTATATAAGTGGTAACGTCTTTTTGAACAACCCTGTATATTACAGCACAGTGAAAATCTTTCTTCGCATATCCTCGCTTGTTTTTGGAAGCTGGGGTCAGCCATGATATGGCGCCCCCTGGAGGACACGTGGTTAAGAACCTTGCTGAAAGACACAAGAGTGGTAGCTTGGTGAGTGACACCGGGGCTCGACCACCTGACTTTCCATTCAGTAGACCACTGAGCTCCTGCAAGTATCTATCAAAAGTGGTCCAAGGACATATCAATGTCTCCGAGGAGCAAATGTTCGAATTCCTGTATTGCTGAAGAAGTTAATACTATAAATGCCTGACAGGTCAGGATTGTTTAGTTTGCAAAACGGTGGACCAACACAATATGAGTCAGGTGGTCATACGTAGACAAAGGGCCAAGGCTTCACTCAATCTCCTGCTGTGTGGATGAACCTTTGCTCATGATGTTATCAAAGATCTAAGCTTAGGTGTGAACCTATTGTATACTTATAGTAATGAAAAGGTCTGAGGGAGGGAGGGAGGGAGTGATCTGATCCAGAACAGCTATTTCCCCTGTATGCTTTGTTTTCACTTATCACCCACGTGCTTTGTTCTCCTTGGAGGGAGGGGGGGGAAAGGATGCCTCCAACATGTGTGTATATAAGAACTACAGTACTAAGAACCTAAAGATATCTCCTGGTCTTCCCTGGATAATTAGAAGGGAAAAAGTTCACAACATTAGGATAGTCGAAATTCAGATTGCAGCGGTTTAGTTTGATTAGCCTTCACTCCTACACGTCTCGTTTGGTGTCCTTTCTGCCTGTGACCTTTAATAGCCTACTAGAAACCAAACCGCGAGAGCAAGTATACAAATCAAATCGTACCCATGCATCGTCGTGTAGTGGCGATATTAATATTATGCAGTGGCTGCTAAGACTATTATTGCATGGCAGTTGTAAATCTCCCCATGCGATACTGCTATACAGATTCAATAGAACCAGTTACAGTAGCCATGAAGGAAAGAATAGAATTGACCGATAATGGGTGTATTATTAAAAAGCACAGAGAAATGCCTTTAGTATCTGCCTGCTCGGGGTTGCATTGGTTTACATGTTCTATAGAGTTTGGCAAAATATTTCAGGGGAAATAATTGGTTATAAAATTTTGCCGGCGAGTACAAAGACAATGAATAGCTGTGCCGCCGGGAAGACTGTAGCCATGGTTGACAAATTGGCAAAGCTCAGACAATAGGGCTTTTGGAATAGTGCTGGTAGGTTGATATTTCGTTTAAAAATCGCCAACAAACAAAGGATACTATGACGGCGGGTCATACCTTCCCACCTCGACATTTATATGGAAACGACAGCGACTGGAAATTAGACACACCACAGATAAACCTGGTTCACCAATTGAATTTCACTTGAGGGGCTTGAGGGGATTTACAGAGAGGTTAAAGTGTCCATGAGAAAAGAAAAAAACAAAAACAAAGGGTATGAAACGCTCATCCTCGTTTTCACTCCGATAGGCGGAGTTGTTGATTGCTTTCAGAGTGCAGCCTGAGCTGATCATTGAAGCATGAGATTGGCTGAGTGTTTCTAAGTGCCTGGAGATTTATGGACCTGTAATAGGCCAGGATTCGGCTTCTTGGGGGTAAACAATCATCCCCGGGCGTCTCCGCCCTTACGCTCTCTCCCGACACGTCGAGATACGCGAGGTACAGGATTCGTAGTCAATCGGCAGGTAGTGTCCAGCTTGAAAGAGTGCTCGGTGAATGATGAAGCAGATGAGCTGATCGATCAGCAGAATGATAAATGCACAGGTGGGACTTTGTTTTAACGAAAATATGGTGAGATTGCAAAACCATTTTGCCCATTTTCCATTTTCCGATAAGTCATTTCAACAGTCTAGTACTCTGGCGCAGGACAACGTGAGGTAACTGTAATGAATGGACATGAAGGGCCACCCAGATGTTGTCATGATACCAAAAGTTTGGTTCGATATGATACCTAGATTCAATATTGTGATACCAATACCAAATCGATACTATAGCAAAAAAAGAAAGAAATTGAAATAGTTGAACTTGTGTTTATTATTGTGTTTATTGTGTTGTTTTTCAGCTGTCAAACAAAGTAAAACTGTTTAAACTACAAATAAAATATAATAATAATAATAATAATAATAATAATAATAATAATAATAATAAAAAATGAACAATTTTTTTAATTGTTTAAAAAGTTTCTGGTAGCTCAGTTAAGTCACTGGACTCTGGACTGAAAGGTCCCAGCACCTCCAAACTGCTTCTAGTGGGCCCTTGAGCACGGCCCCAATTTCCCACTTATGAGTTAAGTTGGCACAAGCCTGTATATTCAAGTACCGGTCCCAACCAAACAGTGGACGGTTGTAAAACGCCAGGCGCCCTAACGGGAGCAGGCGAAAGAGAAGATGGATTTATAAATCCGTGGCATGTTTCTTGCCTGAAGTTTCATCAGCATCAACGTCGGAGTGCTTCCGAGAGGGGAGAAAATAATACGGCTCGTACAAATTGTGCCCCCTATAGGCCAACGATCGGAACTACAGCCGTCGTTTGTAAATACGGGAACTAAAAAAATGAAGAATTGTATCGTTTTTTTAAAAGCAGGGTATTGCGATACCTTTGTGAATACCGGTATATCAGGCAACACTAGTGATGAGTTCTGTAGACGAATACAAAGGCATTACAGTATAAAGACAAGAGATACTAGGATCAGGTGGAATACATTAACCGTTTGCACGAGACCAAATGTCTGCTTTTTAAACCCCATCTTAAACTTTGAGTTACCCTCCTGCCATTGATCAGTGGCAGAATAATGATTGAGGAATTTCTGATGTATTGTTACCAGTGACCTCCACGTCTCCACTCACAAGCCGGTCTGGTATGTGGCCTCATCCCAGGAATACCAAATCAATGCCCCAGGGAGCAGGTTTTTTTTTTTTTTTCGCTGTCAAAAATACATCTCTGTGCTGGTCCGTCGGAAAGTAACACATTCATCTGAGCAAAAAAATGATTAATCGTAGAGGTGGAAAAAAATATCGGTAAATGTGAGTAGCGCAATATTACGTTTAGCCATAATATATCCGGTCTCAATATCAAGATTTATTCAATCAAAATCATGTTTTATTATCATTTGCATGCATGATACCTGACCACATGCTCATCTATTTCTTTATAGAAATATTTGTAATTAAGGAATTCATATTTTATTACTTTTTTTTTAAATAGAAAGAATTCTTGAATATTTGTAATTATTATTTTTTTTTATATAAAAAGAATTGTTTAAATTTTTTCTTTTATAGGAAATCTTTGTTTTTCTGTTTTGTTTGCATATGCAAATAATTCTATTACTTAGCATGGTTATGTTTTTTTTTTTGGTTCATTTACACCTTCTATATTACCTCTGATTTTATATCCAATGATCAATTTATTCTCTATATCATGTATACTTACTTTTAAGTGGGGCACGGTGGCTTAGTGGTTAGCACGCTTCGCCTCACACCGCCAGGGTCCACCCCATCCGGGTTCGATTCCCGTCTCGGCCATGTGTGTGTGTGGAGTTTGCATGTTCTCCCCGTGCCTCAGGGGGTTTTTCTCCGGGTTCTCCGGTTTCCCCCGGTCCAAAAACATGCATGATAGGTTGATTGGCACCTTGGAAAAATTGTCCCTAGTGTATGAATGTGTGTGTGTGTGTGTGCCCTGCGATGGGTTGGCATTCCATCCAGGGTGTATCCTGCCTTAATGCCCATAGACGCCTGAGATAGGCACAGGCTCCCCGTGACCCGATGGAAGATCGGATAAAGCGGTAGAAGATGAATGAATGAATAAATGTATACTTTTAATCATTTTAATCAGCCACTGTATTACCTCCCTCTATACACTGTTTATATATGCAAATCATTATATAATCTATATATTACATATACTCATCACTGCTCAAGCAAAGTATTGTATCGCAATGCATGTGTGGTAAAAGATTTTAACGCTTAAACCGGTGAATTTGTGAGCATAGTATTGATATATATATATATATATATATATATATATATATATATATATATATATATATATATATATATATATATATATATATATATATATATATATATAAATCTATATATATATATATATATATATATATATATATATCTATATATTCCCCCAAACATACCCATTGTACACCCTTGGGGAGCTGGTAGCTTAGTGGTTAAGGCATTGGACTCTGTACCAGAACAACACAGGTTCAAATCCCACCACCAAGCTGCCACTAGTGGGGCCCTTGAGCAAGGCCCTTAACCCTCAATTGCTTGCTCAGTTGTAAGTCGCTCTGGATAAGGGCGTCTGCCAATTACCGTAAATGTTAAATCTACGCTACAAGATAACAATTTTCTTTCACTGGAACGAAGAGACTCGAACCGGTTCCAGCAAGACAGCATTGCGTCCCTGAACGAGAACCCGCCTACCCCTCAAAACCGAGTGTTAGGAGAGAGGTGCAAAGGTTTTGTTTGTTTCCCCACATACGTACACCACTGTTCCCCAGCTCCACACCATGCTAAAAAGAAAGATATGGCTCTGATCAAATTTTGGCCGAAGGAATAATAGAGGAATAATAACCCCCTGTGAGTTTCGCCAGGGTGCGAGAGGAAGCCGTCCCTCTCTAACCTTTCGCATCTACGGAAGAGTTTTGTTGGCAGTTCATCGCATCCACTCTGCTGAAAAGAGGGCTATTCATGCACATGAAAGTACCACCGCGAGTCGCACGCAAACACTCGGCTTCGCTTCCTCTCAGTGCGCCCTCGCCAAGCACTTCAGCCAGCCATGACAAAGCCATCATTTCAGACTCCCTCCTCCAGGAAATGCATTGTGCGATCAGAAGGAGCTGTTCTGATTCGGCACACACACACACACACACACACACTATACTGCTTCTCGAATAATCCCTACAGTAGACCAGGGGGGAAGTAAATAAATAAAATAGCGCAAAGAAAAAGCTGTAGGCATATACAGTTTTTCTTTGCAGTTATGGCACAGGATGAGGATGGTATATTGCCGATAAATAATAACATTGTCTTTATATCAGGGGTGGGCAAACCACGGCCCATTGGTCCTTTTAATGGGTACAGAATTGTCCAAATGAAATCATATCATAATTATGGCAGCATTCATTTGATCTTGTCCCGTAATACATGATGGTCCACCAGGTGGCGCATCAGGCACGGTGATACATTGAGTATTAAGCTTTTATATGTTTATGTTTGATGAGTATCTGGTGCTGGCCCCTGAGCCAAAATGGAAAAAACGCATATTTATCAGTGATCTGCACTTAAACCCACTTTTCAGGGATATAATCATATATTCAGATGCCACTATCTATACATTTTGATACCACTATCTATACATTTGTCAGTGTACCATGGAAATAAAGAAAGGAATATTTTTGTCGTATCGATCTGTACTACTGACTTTGAAATTGGCGTAATCATGGCGATAACGATAGCTAAATTGCGTACGTTGGAATTTGCTCGAAACATTGCTTGGTCTTAAGCGTTAAGACACGAATTGCGTTTAAGCTTTTTAGAAAAAGTTATTATGAAATTCACCACACCAGAAAAAAATACATCTGTCAGCACTCGCATATTGGGTGAAGTGAAACTTGCCCTTACTTTAGCTATTTCCGTACAGCAAAAAACAAACAAACAAACAAACAAAACAAAACAAAAAAACATTATTATTAAACCCAGCTGGCACACAGTGGATCTTGTATTAGGCATAAAGCGACTTGATGCTATTGATTTGTACACATTTGCAGACCGTACGAACATCTTGTAGCAATTTTAACCAATTCCTGTCAGGACACAGAATTAGAATTATTTATGTCATTAATCAAAGACTATACATAATAAAACGTCCTTATTCACAGACGTTTGCGAAAAGGGTTTTGCGCATATGCTTAACGTTTTTAGCGTTAGCATGGAACCGGTCCATTCTTCTATTTAGCCATTCGGCTATTTATTTATTTATTTATTTTATTTACCGACGAATAGATCTTTTTTGTTTAAATGTATTTGTCTTTTAGTATTTTGCTCGTCAATTGCAAAATAGGCGGGTTCGACTGACGTTGGGCATATTTATTTAGAATAACATTCAAATATCACAACATATTAGCATAAAATGAAACATTTATTAACATAAAAAATGTACATGAAAAAATAACATAAAAATGAAGGGGGATATGAGAATGAAATCATAATATTTTGAGAAAAAAAGTTGTAATAGTTTATCCCCAGACCTCGATCATCACCTTCTCTGGCGACAAAAAAAACCCATCCTCTGAGAATAGCACACAAACGTAACGTGAGGTGGCTTTCAGACTGCACAAAAGAGGCAATTTCCTCACCGTCTGTCTGTTTCCTTTCTTGTGAACTTAACTCGATAACTCGATGCTGATGAGCCAATAAACAATGTATATCCTTATTGCTAAATCCTAGCCTGAAGACGGACGGAAACCAAATCCTGTACACAATTTGAATGCAAATCGGTGACATTTTTCTTCTTCAAAATATTACCGCTTTAATGTCTATTGCTACGACATAATTCTCAAAAAATACAGAATTGCATGATGTTGTCACCTGGAATTTCATTTCTTTCACCTTATGACAATAGTTTTGTAAAATATACAACATTAGTTTTGTATAAAAAAAAATGTCTAATGCTTTCAATGGAATATTGCACTACTTTTCATTGATGATTACTCTACTTTGTCCACTAGGTGACGCTAGGAAATTTTTTTTTATTTATTTTCGGAAATATTGGTGCGTCTGCGGACGAAATTTTTTGCAGAGTGGCTTGTGTGCTAGGCGGTGTTAAAAAGTTTTCTAAAGTAACTGTAATTTAATTACATGTTTTTTTTTCGCTGTAGCTGTAACGGATTTCTTTTATTTTGTAATTAAATCACGTAACGCCGTTACATGTAACTAACTAGTTACTCCTCAAAACTTTTTTGCACTGCACAAAAATCACTAAAGAACTGGTACTGTTTAATCCTCAACACTGCACACGATGCACTTTATGTGGCTAGGGCAACTTAGTCTAGTCCTTAGTCTAGTATTTTGTGGCTCTATGTTGTAATGTGCTATATTGTTATATGGAGAAACGTTGTCGCATGTCACTGTGTAATGCGTCAGCTCTATATAGTCGAAATGGCAATATACATATTATATATAACTTGACAAGCCCCAAAAACAACCCCAAACCATTAAACGTCTCTGTTTTCATATAAGAGGAAGAAATGCCAAAACTCAATAGAATTCCCTTATAATTACTATAATATATATATATATATATATCTATATATATATATATATATATATATCATTCATTCATTCATTTCTACACCTATATCCGATCTTCCCTCGGGACACGATGGGAGTCTGTGTCTATCTCAGGCGTCTATGGGCATTAAGGCAGGATACACCCTGGATGGAATGCCAATCCATCATCAGCAGGGCACACACACACACACATTCATACACTAGGGAACAATTTTCCAAGGTGCCAATCAACCTACCGTGCATGTTTTTGGACCGGGGGAGGAAACCGGAGAACCCGGAGAAAAAAAAAAACCCCCTGAGGCACGGGGAGAACATGCACAAACTCCACACACACATGACCGAGACGGGAATCGAACCCGGGCCCTGGCGGTGTGAGGCGAACGTGCTAGCCACTGTGCTCCTTATATATATATATATATATATAATATATAATATATTATTATTATAATTTTACATAAAAACAAAAGGATGTGCCCCCCCCCAAAAAAAAACCCCAATAAAATTCTGTATTTCCAAACTTTAATACGGTAAAACCTGATTTATTCTTATACACAAGGTCGAAGTACAGTGAAACCGATCGCACTGACCAATGGCATCCACATCGCAGCTATTTTTCAAAAACCCCTATTCGCGATGACGGATTTTGTTAACTCTCTTAACGCGTTTCGCTGCCTCGTCTTCTTCCGCCCAAAGGAAAATCACACGTGAGGCGCATCCAGTCCTCGTGAGAGAAGCCATCTATTCCGTGTCAGATTTGTGTGCATTTTTTATTTATGTATTCATGTTTATATTCTCCTGCTTGAAGGGCAAATCAGCAATCTGAATAAATCACTGGCAAGTGACATGGGACTAATTATCTCTCATCAACAGTCAACGCTGCGATGCGACTTGGACGCTCTGCGCTCATTTTAAACGCACCTACACATATGTATGCACAATTCCAGTATCTGCTTTTTTTAATCATTATTATTATTATTTTTAATCGTAGGATTTTGAATATTTTCTTATTAGACTCCCTGTTTATATTTGGAACAATTATCGGCGCTTCCTTCCCTCTGGACTGAGGAACATCAGTGGAAATATCATCTTACTGATCTAAATGGATTGAGGCAAAAAGCACAGAGAACAAGGCCTTCTCACTTTTTTTTTTAACGTCTCGCTAAATTAAAAGTGGACTCAAAAGCACATCCTGAGGCACATTTTGTAAGTCGCTATGGATAAGGGCGTCTGCTAAATGCTGTAAATGTTTCAGAGATCTCCATATTAAACCCGTGAAATCAGACGAGCGCCATGTGTGTGTGTGTATATATATGTATGTATATGTATATACCACATTCTACCGCTTTATCCGATCTTCCCTCGGGTCACGGGGAGTCTGTGTCTGTCTCAGGCGTCTATGGGCATTAAAGCAGGATACACCCTGTATGGAATGCCAACCCATGGCAGGGTACACACACACACACACACATTCATACACTAGGGGCAATTTTCCAAGGTGTCAATCAACCTACCGTAGGAAACCCGAAAAAAAAAAAACCCTGATGCACGGGGAGAACACTCCACACACACATATACACACATGGCCAAGACGGGAATCAAACCCCAGCCCTGAAGGTAATATATATATATATATATATATATATATATATATATATATATATATATATATATATTAATACATATAATAATAGATATAGATAGATAGATATGTGGTTTTATATGCTGGACTACTGATCGGACAGTCAGAGGTTCGAGCCCTTATATCGCCAATCTGCCACCCTTGGGTTCTTGAGCAAAGCCCTTAACCCTCTGTGCACCAGAGAGCGCCGTATCATGGCTGACCACAGCTGGGATATGAGAAGAAAAGAATTTCCTTCACAGGATCAATAAAGGATGTCAAATAAAAAGAAATAATTCAACGGAAACGCAAGTGCCTCTTGGATAGACCCGGATTCTACACATATTTCTAGATCTCATCCAGCTTATCCAGGGATCCTCCGGATGAACATCTATGGAATGGCAGGTGTATTCCATTGCGAAATGAGGTCTGCCTCTATATGTTCATCTCGTTTTATTGTGGCTCCCTGGACCAAATCCATGTTGTTTCCATTCAGAAATAATATCTCACACTACAGAGATGGTGGTCTATACAGTGTGCACTCCTCTACCTAGATAGACTGCTTGCCCACTCCCAAGAGCGAGGCATCGGCCGGACTCATCTCCTGTCATAAACTCTGGGATTAAAAGGAGACTCATGAGATCGTTTGATGCTCGAACCACAACTCTGGAGTCTCCTTGAGCTGCATCTTCTCATTTGAAAAAGGGTCATTTTACCTAATCACGTTCTGCGATCATGTGTGGTTTATTCGATTTCAATTTTTATTTATTTCTTTATTTATTTAAAGAACTTAATTTCCGTTCCGACCTGTAAGGAGCTGAACGGTTGGCGCTGCTAAATTGAACGGTTCATGCTGTTATGAGAATACAAGAAGCCTTCCCCTGCTCGCGTGCGATTTTTCAATGGCGGATAATTAACCCAGAGGAAATTTGCAATCGCTGACACATTTGCATACTCAAAGCGCAAAAGCGGCGCCGTTATTTAGCGCCGAAGATGAATGCGGTTGCTGACACAATCAGAGGCTCTCGTGGGCTGTAGAAACAGATGTTAGCTTCCCTGTGTAATCAGTCACATTTCCAGGTTTCTTTAAAAAAAAAGAGGAACAAGAAGAAGCAAAAAAAAGAGGAACCGAGTGCACTGTCAATTTTTTTGGGGGGTGGGGGGGGCATGCTGAGTCTTCAAGATGTGCTAAGTGATTACTGCAGCACACAGGAAGCATTGTGTACTCTGGAGACAACTAAAGAAATGAGAACATATGTCTGCTTCGCAAATCGTAGATGTCACGGCACGTAGTCGTAATTCATCTCATACGGATGTTCCATCTGTCTCCAATCGGCAGCGGAGAGCGCGGGTAAAATTGCGGGTTATTAATTATGGGAGCGTTGAGAAGTCAAAATCCTACCAAGCTGCCAGGGGTGAGCATGCTGAGCAAGAGGCTTAAACCTGACCTGATTCTGGGGTACCATAAATCCTGGACAAACTCATTACTCATGAGCCATTGAGACCTAACTACCCACAATGCAACCAAAGCCTATTTTAATTTGGGGAAATTTCTGACGGGTTCAGATCCTGTGACCTAATTCACGTCTATGCTAAAGCCTCTCGGCGTCCCATTCGACAACGCAAAACACTCCGCAAACACACTCCCACTTTTCCCCATTCTCGTTCCCGGGTACTCGCGTTCTCCTCACCTGCTCCAGCTTCCAGTGGAACTCTGCCGGCCTGAATGTGTCCATCTGCGTGAAGTCCCTCCGCAGCAAGAAGACCAGACGGCAGTTGTGCACGTACAATGAGTAATGGTGTCTGTTCATCTCTGCCAATGTACATGATAAGTCAAATGCAAGGGGAAAAAAACATCAATAGTGTTGTGTAGTGAGTGCTACACGTAGGCAATTTTGCATAGGAACAAATCATGAACAACATGGTAGGCACTACTGTTAAGTGTGTATACCCCCCCCCCATATACACATGTGCACTTTGCTTTTTTCCCAAACTTTAAAATTTTTTTCCTTTCTGTTTTAGATTCATTCATATATATATATATATATATATATATATATATATATATATATATATATATATATATTATATATATATCATTCATCTTCTACCGCTATATCCGATCTTCCCTCGGGTCACGGGGAGCCTGTGCCTATCTCAGGCGTCTATGGGCATTAAGACAGGATACACCCCATCGCAGGACACACACACACACACATTCATACACTAGGGACAATTTTTCCAAGATGCCAATCAAACCTACCCTGCATGTTTTTGGACCAGGGGAGGAAACCGGAGAACCCGGAGAAAAAACCCCCTGAGGCACGGGGAGAACATGCAAACTCCACACACACATGGCCGAGACGGGAATCGAACCCGGACCCTGGCGGTGTGAGGCGAACGTGCTAACCACTAAGCCACCGTGCCCCCTATATATATATATATATATATATATATATATATATATATATATATATATATATATATATATATATATATATATATATATTTCATTCATCTTCTACCACTATATCCGATCTTCCCTCCCCATCTCAGGCGTCTATGGGCATTAAGGCAGGATACACTGTGGATGGAATGCCAAACCATCACAGGGCACAAACACACACAACCACACACACATTCATACACTGGGGACAATTTTCCAAGATGCCAATCAACCTACCGTGAAACCAGAGAACCCGGAGGAAAAACCCCCTAAGGCACGGGGAGGAACATGACAAACTCCACACACACATGGCCGAGACGGGGAATCAAACCCGGATCCCTGGAGGTGTGAGGCGAACATGTTAATCACTAAGCCAAAGTGCCCTCTTTCTGTTTTAATTCATGCTAAATTGCTCCGTTGTAGTGTAAGTCGCTCTGGATAAGGGCGTCTACCCAAAATGCTGTAAATTACTTTTACACCAGCGTGTTCTCTCATACCCGTCTTGTCCGAGTTGCACAACAGCGTCTCCTTCTCGCCTCTCAGCCCAGGACTTGGGCCGTGCTTCATCCACGTAGCGATGGTGAATTGTTCGGTGAGGTTCTGAGGCACCACCGTTTCTGGAATATTGGTGGCCTGCCGCCCATCGAAGTGGAAGACGAGGTCACTGTCTCGTCCGCTGTCTGTCAGCAGCGAGGCTGTCCAATTTGTCGGAGCGCTCGGGGCAGGGAGAAGATCAACGCTGCCTGAAGCGGCACCTGCAGAAAATAACAACAGTGAAAGTCGCTTTTGGATTATGAGGTGACAGGAAATGTCACACTGAACTAAACAGCAAGCAGTGCTTGACCTGGTATTTTTTTTGGTTTGTTTATTTCATAAGCTCAGTGTCAAAATAGCACATTATTGTGGAAGAAACTGTGATATCAATAGCTTTTAATAGATACACCACCACTGTACACGGCTTCATCCATGTTTACTTGTTTGTACCTGGTATTGCTTCTTGATGTGGGAAATTACCGGGAAGTTTTTTTTCAGTACACTACGCTGTCATTGTTATATACAAGGCAGGACATTTAGTCAGATATGCCCAACAAAATTCTGGAGCCACCATACTAACGATCATTCAATCATAGTCGCCAGATAGCCATGTGCTGTAAAGACAGTCGTAGAGTCTGTATATGTATTATTGGATGAACATTGGATCAGGTTACTCCTCATGTAGTGTTTAATGTTAATTAAGATCAGGTGCATCCAATAATTTCCAGTGTGGCTTTTCCAAGCACAACAGATTCCACCTTTTTATTGTCAATAGACTATTGATGAAAACCTGCACCCACATTGAGCCTTGGTGGTGTTTGTTGGACTGGACATACCTGGTTTACATCTGACCAAGAATTAATTTCCTGGACATCATTTTTCAGGACCATGCTTATGTCGAACCCTGGACCACTTGACCTCTTCATTAAAAATTTGATTTCCTAGTTTTTAAACGACATTTGGTGGCAATAGGTATTGGTCTGAGCCAAAGAAAATGGAAAGATCTGTGCCACTACTAAGATTTTTCTGCCTCTATACAATTCTTTCCACCATCATTAAAAAAATGGCCTTGGAATTATTGCATATCCCATAAGGGCTTACACGCAGACTTAAATAATAAGCCGCATGGACAATGTATACTTTATAATAAAGCAAATTTTTTTGCATGGGAGATTAAATCCAAGGTGGCCATTAAGGATGTGTTTTTGGGGTGGAATGGCATGTAACTCAGCAAGCATGCAGGTCTTTAACTCGTCCCGTCTCTTTAATCCTGCCGAAAACGATTAAGGCCTTCATACTGCCAGGCTTAAGTGAAAATGACAGGAGTTCAATTCCGCTGATTGTCCGTTTGAGACAAATGAAGAGGAAATCGATGGCAACTTGAGAAGAAGGAGTAACTATGGAATGCCTGAAACGTGTATACGCGAGACTCCCGGAGGTTTCAGTGTTCAATCACATATATAAATACAACTTATACACTATATGGAGAAAAGTATCGAGACTTTGCCAGCTCATTACCAGGCAACTTCCCGACGGTTATATAAGAAGTCTTTGGAAGAGTCGGTATTACATTTCCCCTTTGATTTAATTCGGAGACCCAAAAGCATGGCTATGCACACAGCGAGCTTGATTAATATATGGTACATGTGTTGGAGTGAAGTATCTTGAGTGGTATGCTTTGATTTGAACACCTTTGGGAATGAATTGGAATGCTGACTGCATTCCACCGTACACATTCCTCATGATACATCACTACCTTACTTCACTTACACGCTTTTAGCTGAATAGCACAAATCTTCTCCACAAAAGCACCCTCAGAAAAGCAGTGGAACATTGTAGAGGTTACTTTAACAGCAAATGGAGAGTGTGGTTCTACTGTTAAACACATAAGTAGTCTTATGTTCAGTTGTCCATATAGTACATTAATAATTAATTGGGACATTTGACTACAGGGTAAAACATGCTGAAGCTACTACGTTATTCAACATGCTAATTAAAGTATTTTCCCAAAGAGAATAATGTGAATCAACTACAGCAGGATCCTGACACGCCTTACTCTCGCCAGCGGTCAACAAGGGTTTGTTGGTGATCCAAAGCCTAATTTTACCTCATCTCTTCTTTTTTTTTTTTTATTGCCATCCCGGGAAATGAAAGGGATCGTGTTAGGCTCCGCCCTCCAACACTCTTCAACGCTGTTATTGCCATATCATATATACTGCATAGATTATACATTGCTAAATTATGTACTGTAATGTGTTAAACTAGACATGGAACAAATTTTTAGACACCAAAAAAACACCTGTTTTGGGTGTTTTTTTGTAGGGGCGGGGCCAGTGACCCAAGTGACCCTGTGTCCGAGTTTTCCCGTTTCGCAGATTTTTCACATTTGTGGCCACATGTGGCAGTCTGCGACCTACTCCATCTCACCTACTAGCTGATATGTCAAATGTGCATTTCGGGCGACCATGGTCCGAACAGCAGAGTGTCAAATTTCCCCATTCATTCTTTATGGGGCTGGAATGTCACGGATTTCCCGAAATTCCGAACAGGTGTGGGGTTCGGGATGTATATGATCGTGATCCACTCCAGACCCCCCACGAGTGGATTTGCCATATGAGCATGTCGGACGCTTACAGGCCGAACTGTGAGGCACGAAATTTCCGCGCCATTCCTGTTGTACAGGAAAAAATTCCCGCTTTTTGGCCCCGGGTTCGGAATTCCGCAGGGCGATTCCTTATAAAAGTAATAGCACACCTCACACCATCGAGCCGCATGATATGAGGTATAATTCGTGAGGATCGGACAAAAACTGCGGGATGAGTTACGCGCCGGAAAATCTGACCGAAGCCAGAGAGATTATAATAGTGATGCTTTTGCAAGTGTCACTAATTATTAACAAATTTCACTATACTACTCCATAGTGGTCCACTATATTTTTAAGACCATCCTGTATATGCTAGGCCATGTTCATCAGGCCATGTGCATCTGGGACTGCCTGTACTATTTATGGGACGTCAATACTAAAGCTCATATTTATTTTTATCAATAACCTGATTAGTATTTTTGCCTGCATCTCCTACAAACCTACGCTGTGATGATATGTTTCTCAGTATACTTCTGAGTAAGTTCCTCTTGAGCTCCTCCACAGCATTCTGAAGCTCCGAGCTCGTCCAGACCTGGCTAACACACCACTGACCTTATACCAATGCCTTCCTGACTCACCACAGAGCTTCTGCAAAGATTTCTCAGAGTAGGTTTCCCTGTCGCAGCCTTTCCCGATGTGGCTGGTCTGCAGTTCGATCATGACCTGGACCGAGGATATGGGGCCGCCACACGTCTCGAGGTGCATCGTAGGAAACAGCTGCTTGCTTCCCGTACCAGGCTCGTAGTCCACTTGCTTACTCCATCCTGAAGAGAATGTGTCCAAAAAAAAAAACACATTTTGGGTAACTCAATACCACATGCTTTAAGAGGAAAATCGCACTTAGCCACACCCACAAAACAGGCTACCGACAAAACTCCTATCTTTTATACGATGCCCACTCTTTCGAACATTCTTGTTTATTTATAGATTTGTTTTACATCGTTAGTTCATTTATCTTTTGCACCCCACTCTTTCTTTTTTTAACAACGCCATTTATCGCAGCAATGCATCAGTATCCATGTTGCCCCTTATTATTATTATTATTATTATTATTTTCCTTCTCGAGAGAAAGGTTCAGTTCTTTTATGAGTAACTGAGGCAGCACTTTCACTCCAAAGGCAGCAGGTCAAAGAGGACAGGCTTTGCACTTTAAAAACAATGTCTGGTTTTTCGATTGTTCCGAATAATTGCGATCGATAAAAAAAAGAAAAGAAAGGATCAAAAGAAATAACAATAGCTATTCCACCCTATTGTCACAGGAGGCTTGTTAAAATGCAGGTCCAGACTTTTTCTAGGTCTGGAGAAAAGGGAGAGAATTTACGGGTTCAACTCGATAGAATAAAGTGTTGAGTCGACCATCAGGAATCTTATTTGCTTTGAGGATTTATACTGTTGACAGTTGACAAATTGTAGGAAAATGACTTCTTTTGATATTTTGTGAGTTTAGTCACTGTCGGCAGTTGTCGCATTTTGATCGACGAGCTAAACACATGCCATGCAGTTCCGTCTTTTTGAGGGTTTTTTTGGACCCTAGTCGTGGTTTGAGAGGCAAGAGTGGACGCATAAATGGTAGTTCATACCCCGGCGTTGCCAAGCCTGCATTTATATTTGACAGATCTCATATTGCTTAGTGACTTATATCTCATATCTCATTCATAAACGTGAGCAGCTACGGTGATAAAGGCCTTGCTCATTGGCCCAGCTCGGTGTGACTGAGATTTCAGGCTCTAACCAGCAGTCAGCTGTTGATGCAATGAGCAATCCCTTAACTTAAAATAAATATTTTAAGGCTCTGGATCACAGAGTCTGCCAAATGCGTTATATAATAATACACTAATCCGATACATTTGAAAAACCTTAGTTATAGAAGTTTGGTGGAATTTAGACAATATCATTGTTCAACGTTATTCTGCAGGTTCTAGGTTTACTTTTTGAAATCCAGAGCGATTTCATGGTTACTGAGTCATACAAAGTGCCAGAAGTTTGACCTACTCCTCTAAAATAACAAATTTGCCTTTAGTTATATATTATTACCAATGATTAATGATAGGGGCACTATGGTGGTTTAGTGGTTAGCACGTTCACCTCACACCGCCAGGGTCCGGGTTCGATTCCCGTCTCGGCAATGTGTGTGTGGATTTTGCATGTTCTCCCCGTGACACAGGGGTTTTTTCTCCGGGTTCTCCGGTTTCCTCCCGGTCCAAAAACATGCCAAATGTTGACTAGCACCTTGGAAAATGGTCCCTAGTGTATGATTGTGTGTGTGAATGTGTGTGTGTGTGCCCTGCAATGGTTTGGCATTCCATCCAGGGTGTATCCTGCCTTAATGCCCATAGACGCCTGAGATAGGCACAGACTCCCCGTGACCCGAGGTAAGATTGGATAAAGCGGTAGAAGATGAATGAATGAATGATTAATGAATACTCGTTTATCTATGTGTGATAATTTCTCACAATAATTATCAACAATACATTTTAGAACAGGCCTTAGAGCTATACATGTGGTCCTTGGGGCGACCTGGTGTCCGCTGTAGAGTATAACTTGTGCTGGAACATTCTACATCAGGGGCTACTTGGCACGTATAGTGCATTTTGCTAATTGGTCATTTTATTTTTGCATTTTGCTCATTGTGGCTCATTTGTGGCCCGGGGGCTCATATGCAATCCTCTTAAGGTCACATTAAACCATGAAAAGTTAATTAAGAAATGCAGATCTTTTATTTGGAAGAAAATCAGATTTGATATAAAACTTTACTTTGATTCATTATAAATGTGGATCAAAGCCCATTTCCTCCCCACCATGCATGCATGGACAGTGCACTGGAAACAGTGAAGGAACTGATGATATAGATAGATAGATCAGGGTTGACACAAAAGGGATTGACCCTGGAGAGCAAGATGGGACGGCCAATTACAGACCTGTGCTATCATGACATGCCCGAACAGAGGCATTTTTTTTTCCTTTGGTCTTTCTTTCGAGCCTCTTTTTCTCCTCGCCCTGGGCTCATCACCTCAGTCACCATGTTTTCACCCCGGCTCCTCACACGGAATGGCAATGCAGGGGACACAATCTATGAGCCAGTGACTGAATCTAGCTGCTGGTCAGGCCCTGTCAAAACATATTTAAGGATCTATCATGCATGAGTCTAAAAGGGGATAGGTTAGAGGGAGGGGGGGTCCGATGGAATACAGCGAAAATCGATTTGCACTTTCGAGCTAAACTTGAGTGTTGTTCGAGACACCGTTTGCTTGCTTTTACAAGGATTTCTAATTAATGTGCTCGAGGGTGACCTTTTGCGTTGCGCTAGGGGGGAAGCTGTTGTTTTGCTGGGTGATCACATCCCATCTCTTTCCCCAGGTAATACCAGAACATTCTTTCCAGACAGTGCTCTCCCTTGATAAACTGACAACGGGGGAAAAAAAACAACCCTGTGGCACCCTTCTAATTGCCCCAGCTCGACAAAAGTTCAGCCGTCATTATAACAAGCATTCGGAAAGCAGCCTGCAATGGCGAGATGCTGGTAAATTTGCCTCTGCGCCGTGAACCGGATGCAAGATGATTTAATTATGTGATATGATGGGGAAACATAGCTTGGTTTACTTTTGCTCAGTGTGGAACTTGTTATTGGAATACGTTTGCATCCAATTTAGGAGCTTCACTGGGAGGTGAAGTAACGGGAAGTTGTAAGAAGAGTTTCGGGAAGATTCTTCCATTTCACGCTCGCTCAGTTTTGCCTTGAAATGAAAGGGGGCAAATAATAATGTTGTCTACACTTGGACAGTGACTTGAAACCAGATAACCAAAGGAATTCATTGAAACCAAAAGCAAAAAAACAACCCAGATTTCAGGATACAGAATGGATGGCGTTGTAAAAAAGAACCATAGTAAAACAAATGACGTCAGAGCTACACTAGTACAATTTACCTTGCCAGCCAGGTTTGCACATGGGCTTGACGTGGATTTGGACAAGCGCGCTCTCTTTGGCCCTCTTTTGGCCGCAGTCGTAGGCGCTCACCATGATCTTGTAGTATTGCTGCTTGTCGTAACTTAAAATTTCTGTGTTCCGAATATTACCTTGAGGAAACAAGAAAGCAAAATGGCATCAAATCATTTAATTACTCTGAATGTTGGGGTCAAAATTCCCCAACCTCCTTCTATAAACCCATATACATTTATATAAACCCATATTTTATACACAATAATACATAGCAAACGTTTCAAGTGTTTAAACGGTGAATATATACCATTTTTAGGAAAAAGTTAAGTTGGAGTTTGTGAGAGGAATGTTGTCCTACAGGTGTCTGAAACAGGACTCGTGCTGCTCAACAGTTCTGGGTGTTCTTTGTTGTATTTTTCATTTCCTTGAGCAGCAAATGTTTTCAAATGATTATTTCCTTCCCCTTCAAGTGGTATTTATTCTCAGTTTAAACCTTTAAAATGTTGTATGTTTTATTGTGAATCCATGGAGTCATGAATCACAGTGAAAAACCTTCTACTGCATTTATTATTTGCCACATATACATTAAGCAACAGTGAAACGCTTTGTGTGTGTGTGTGTGTGTGTATCTCACCTTGTTAGGAAGTTGGTGTCAGTGTCTGGAGTAGAAATATCCTTGCTCAAGGGCCCATCAGTGGCACATTAAACCTTATTATTACTTATTATTACTTTTTAGCCTTATTAAACCAAAGTCTTAACTGCTGAGCCTTCACTGCCGCTGTATGTACTACAGTAGGTGTGAAGAAACCTTCTAACCGAGTCATACACACAGCCTGAATCCCTGAAGGGAATCCTTAAAATTGACTGCTTGCTTTTGGCAATAGCATGGGGGTGTTTTGTGACATGAAAGAACATAATGAGCAAGGGATTAAGACGAGCAAATGAAAAGCCAGCGCTGGTGGGTATCGTTGATTTCTATGATGTGTAACAACACGAGACTAGAACATGTTCACAGAACCTGTAGTTCGTAGCTGTTAAGCAAAAAGCTGAAGAGGGTGCACATGTAGGGCATAAAAGTGTTTAAGGTGAAGGAACCTAAATACTGCACGGCAATGGTGCGAAAGCAAAAAATAGCCACTAGCAGCAGGCATAATGATGGTTTGAGGGTTTTGTCATTTGCAGAAAGTTTTCTCACAGTCATCGTCCTTTTCAGGAGCTAAAAGTTGGGCATTTTACTTGTCACCTTTATACTTCTTCAATTCTTTCTTTGCATATCCTACCGATTCTAGGAAGCTGGGCTTGTAGTGCACAGTCAGCAAGGAATAGAATAGAATAGCCTTTATTGGTCACATATACATTACAGCTTAGTGAAATACTTTCTTCGCATATCCCAGCTTGTTGTTTGGTAGCTGGGGTCAGAGCTGGGCGCAGGGTATCAGCCATAATACGGCGCCCCTGGAGCACAGAGGGTTAAGGGTCTTGATCAAGGACCCAAGGCGGCAGCTTGGTGATACCGGGGCTCGAACCCTGATCTTATGATCAGCAGCCCAGTGCCTTAGACCACTTAGCTACCCCCTCCCACTAGGTATCTTTGTCCCTGGAGCTCTGGTTGTCAAGTGGCATCTTGGTAATACCGGATCTTGTGCCTCTGACCTTTCAGTCAGTAACCCAGAGCCTGCCTATGAGTCAACAATGGTATTGTAGCTGTGGGGCTAGACTTTTGCACTACCATCATACCAATGGTTGTCTAGGCATCAGTGTGACTGAATAGAAGGAAGGGAATTTGATGCATGTGGATTTGGACAAGCGCACTCTCTATCACCATCTTTTGGCCACATTTATAGACCCAAATGAGGATGAGTTCTCTGTGTTGAGTCTGGCTCCTCTCAAGGTTTGTTCCCCTTACCATTTCAGGGAGTTTTTCCTTGCCATCGTCGCCTCGGCTCGCTCAACAAGGAACAATCAGGGACAAACTGATATTCATTCTCACGCACTATAATTAAGTATATTATGCAAATCTGCTTTGTGACCATGACAATTGTAGAAAGCACTCTGCAAATTATAGGGGCTTAACCATGATCTTGTAGTATCGCCAGTTATCGCAACAATTAAGAGCCTTGCTCAAGGACCAAATGAGGGGTGTTTTGGTGATACCAGAGCTTGGACCTTGCAATCATTAACCCAGAGTCTGCCCATGAGTTGAATACTGGTACTGTGTCTGTGGGGCTACTATCATTCATACCAATGGTTCTAAATCCAAGCATTATATGCATCAGTGTGACCGAACTAAAAGGGAATGGGATTGGTTGACGGGACGAGGGCTGACTTCGAGCTATGTTCTTCTCAAATCTGACAAATGCATTAAGACATTTGCTGCGACACATTCATCACGCAGCAGTGCTTGAACGGTGTGTCAAGGATGAACGGGAAAACGCAATCATCCTTGAAGTCTCCTTTCGCTTGTTGTACGTTTGTGTGTAAGTTAGTGCAACATATGGGCCGGGAATGAAATAGGCATTACCCTTGTCTATCAAACACAGTGCTTGTGATTGCCACTAACACCTGGCAAGTCAACCATCTTTTTCCATCGTTTTTGCTTCTGGGAATTGTTCTTCAAAGCGCTATGTTTTGCCTATGTTAGTATTTCTCACATGTCATATACAAGATTACAATCGATTCTTAGTCGCTAGACTGAAATGGCAGAGATAAATAACGCTGTATTTTTATTTTTATATCCATGTTTTGTTTCGAATGCAGAGAAGCAGGAAGTGGAGGTAAAACCGGACGGCCTGGTCTTTATTGCGCCCATTTATCTTTGTGTTTGTGTGTGTAAGAGAAACATAAAGAAGCCTCACCGTTCCGGTCAATGGCGAAAGGTGTGTTTTGCGTAATGATCTCGTAGTTGCAGATCTGACTGTACTGGGCCGAGCAGTCCTGGTCCCAGGCCTCTACTTGCACAACACTGTCATAAATCTTCCCCTCCGTCATCGTGGCCTGGTACACCTGCTCGTGGAAAGCAGGAGCGTACTCGTTCACGTCCTCGACCTGGATGTGGACCACTGCTCTGATGCACAGAATGAAGCAAGGTTGGAGACAGCTAGGCAATAAAGGGACCTAGCACAGATGCCAATTTGCAGACGTGAAAACGTCGATCGACAGTAAAATCAGAAGAGTAGACATTTTGTCCAACCGAATTAGCTTCGAATAAGCGGTAGTATTAAATAACACATTTTTACGACCTGTCCGGTGTACATATATAATGCACTACGCACTTGTGGCTCTTTTTCCAGCTGTCTCCCGAGACGTCAGCACCGCAGTCGTAAGCCTGAATGATGAAGGTGAACTCCTTTTGTTGCTCGCAATCAATAGGACCGGACGCCTTCAATACTCCTTCCCCCGACGTCTTGTTCAAGACCTCTGCTTTGAACGGTGCGTCCTGTCCGTGGATCTTGAAAGCACAAATCTCTCCTGAAACAGTAAAAGCAACGGATATAATGCATTTTACATGTTGATTAGATTACAGTAAACATTATTAGCATCTGCCTAATATACATTTACATTTGCAGCATTTGGCAGACGCTCTTATTCAGAGCGACTTACAACTGAGCAATTGAGGGTTAAGGGCCTTGCTCAAGGACCCACTAGTGGCAGCTTGGTGGTGGGGTTTGAACCTGTGATCTTCAGGTCCAGAGTCCAACACCTTAACCACTGGGCTACCACCTCCCGTAGCCCACCTCCCGGGCTACCACCTCACGTATGGTTCCACCTATCATACTTCCCTTTTCCTGCGAAACAGTCCTGACCATGCAGTTTGACCTATAGGAGCTTTCCTGTTGGATCAGACCATGTAGGCAGCCTTCACTCTCGACGTGCATCAAACACCTTTGGCTACCCTATTGGTGGTTTACCACTGTACTGGTACAGAGGGGGGGTAGCTCAGTGGTTTAAGGCTCTGGGCTACTGATCGGAAGGTCGTGGGTTTGAGCCCCGGTGTCTCCAAGCTGCCTCCCTACGGTCCGTGAGCAAGGCCCTTAACCCTGTGTGCTCCAGGGGCCACTGTATCATGGCTGCTCCTCAGCTTTCAAACTTAAAGCTGGGATATGTGAAGAAGCAATTTCATAATGTGACAAATACATTCTATTCTACCTTCGTTGGAGCACTTTTGATAGATCCTGACACGGCCCGCAACGACCTGCAGTTCTGGAGATGCTGTGATGCATCACAATTTGTCAAACCCACTCGAATCCATACACTCGGCCATGAAATGATGCATAGTGGATAAAGTATACACAATAAACGTGCATCCACCAAATTCGCCTATACACCATCGGCTCAGATACTTTGCACTGAAGGTTGTTGTGGCTTGAATCCGCAGGGAGAGAGAACGCCTCCTTATTTACAATGTTTTCTTTACCGCCGACATAGAATCACATCGCGCTATAGCAGCCCGCAAGGCTGGAACGTTGAATTGCTTAATGCAAAATTACAGACTTAAATTTTTCAGATTCTTGTCTCCATGGCACATTGTTAACTCTCCCCTTTCAATTTCTTGCCAAGGACAATTCAATTATAAGCGCTGTACTGAGCACATTGTGGGATGTATATTTATTACACGCCCCCCCCCCCCCCCCCCCCCCACCACCACCACTTGTACACTTAAAATTTAATTATGGCAAGTTATTGCCTTGTAATATTGAACTATCTGTGTTTACCAGTGTCTTACATCTTCTATATGCATGTGAGGAAATACACAAAAGTAACCTATTGAGAGAATTAAACTGGTTTACTATTATGCCACGGAGAAGACCTGCCCACGCGAGCATGAAATATCTGTTGACACTTATTGCTGAAGGGGAAAAAAAAAAAATCCCACATACCTAACGGGTTGCTGTTATATCAACTTCAATGTATATTCCAATACTTTCTCTGCATGGGTTTTTTTTCACGAATAAAGATCTTGGTGGTAAAGATCTTTTCCCTTTAGACAATACTGGCTGAACTCCATAGTAAGCAAATGTAAAAGGCAAAGAATGAGCTGCAGAAACTCCAGCGTAAAAGAGGAACGGCGAGTCTTCGCAGGAATTTTTCTGCTTACCGTATAGAGCTTCCCGTATAGGATGTAGCCATTTTGTCTTGTCGGAGCATTATTTTCCCTCCTTTAACAACCGATAGCACATCGGCAATCCAATATATCACATGCAGTATGCACATTACCATCTGCCTTAATACAAAAGAAATGTATTTGCTAACCAACAAATGGTTTAGTGATGTATAGTTATATATATGTATCCGAGTAAAGAAATGACATCGTTAATGTTTTGCCATTATATATGTAGTGATATATATATATATATATATATATATCTATATATATATATATATATATATATTTATATAGGGGGGCACGGTGGCTTAGTGGTTAGTACACATTCCCCTCACACCTCCAGGGTCTGGGTTCGATTCCCGTCTCGGCCATGTGTGTGTGGGCAGTTTGCATGTTCTCCCCCCGTGCCTCAGGGGGTTTTCCTCTGGGTTCTCTGGTTTCCCCCGGTCCAAAAACATGCACGGTAGGTTGATTGGCACCTTGGAAAATTGTCCCTAGTGTATGAATGTGTGTGTGATTATGAGTGTGTGTGCCCCGTGATTATGATGTGTGTGCCAGGCTCCCCGGTGACCCGAGGGATATATATATATGATATATATATATATATATATATATATATATATATATATATATATATATATATATATATATAATAAGATATATATCATAGGGCTCATTCATGATTTACCAGTGGCTGGGAATAAATGATAGACCCACCTGGAGTCATTCTATGAAGTGGTATTACAGACTACTTTTTAAAAAAGCAAAAAAAGCCCCCCCCAAAAAAAAAAAAAAACACCCAGAAAACCTCCTTGATTTTCTTTCGGTCCTCCGTGCTGTTCTGCGAATTGCGCATGCATGAGGTATTCGTCGGCGTGAAGCACTGAAGCAAACACGCCGGGAAGCTATTACGCACAAGAGCGCTCCGACAGTTCTGAAAACCCGGGCGTCACACTCGGAGAGACACTTTCTTTCCACTCGCTCACCAGCATCTACAATTTGCCGCCGAGTCAAGGTGCTATTCAAGGCGCCTCGCATTCATTTTAATGAGCGGCGACGTGCAGTTTGAATGCCCTCACGCTCGCGATTCAAGGCGCTGTTTAAACGCCATAACATCTTCTACATAAAGGTGGTGAGAGCTCATTGTTGAAGGTTTGTTCAGCAGCCAACATAAACAGAGCCGACTTCCACAATGCCCCGATTACCGGGATAATTACACGCATCGTGTCGAACAGTGGATCAAATTTAATATACGACTGATTCTTATCGATGGGTGGGGGGATGGGGGGGGGGGGTGTTGAGGCGATGGGGGTTCCCCCGATTTCTCATTTCTTCTCAGCCTTTCTGTCCTCAAATGTCATTGAAAAGGCAAAGCTTAAAGGGCACAGCGAAAAACTGATCTGGAGGAGAAAGGACAGAGGCTTGATGTAAGAAAGGTCACGGCAATAGGTTAATATATAGTGTGTGTACATAAAGGAATGCTCGCAGTCTCATTTGCTCAAAGGAAGGAGAAATTGTAGTGGGTGGAAATCGTGCCGGAGAGAAGGAGTGGAAGGAAACCTAAGAAAGGGAGGCTGTGAAAAGGAATGACGAGCGATGTCATTCCCAATTGTAAAACTGACAGTCTGGGGTTTTGTTGTTTCATATGTTTTTTTTCGTTTGTTTTTTTTTTAGAGAGATTTGGGCACCCATCAACTCCTTCCCACCATCCGACTTTTTTTTCTTCTCCATCAGACAACTCCTAGCAACGAGGGACAATGTGTCTTTCTTCAAATTATAGAACATCACTATCTACCTTCTTCCACATACATGAAGCCACAGATGATTATGATTGGCTGGCATTGTTGTGATTGGCAAGGGAAATATTTTGGAAAGTAACCATGCTGTTCTTTCTTTTGCCCCTGGAAACAGATGGCTGTAGCACCATCAATGTGTTCATAGGGCAATGGGTTCCTCTGGTCCCCCAAATCATATGATGGATTCGGGTGTGGATTTGAAGCCTATACAGATGCACGATATTACTGCTCTGAGCATTTAATTACAATGGATTAGGAGTACAAATGATTTCTTGGCAAATTACTTCTCTCTCCCTTATGAGATGATCACCTCATAATTGCTGAACATACACCAACCAGGCCTGATATGGAGTTGGTCCCATCTTTTGCTGCCAAAACACTCCTGAACATCATCATTAACTGGAAGCTACATGAACTCATCTGTTGGATCAGACCGCAAGGGCCAACCTTTCCTCCCCAATTGCATCAATAATCATTGGCTGCCCATCACCTTGTCCAACCAATGTTCCCTCTGTGGACCACTATTGATAGATATTGACCACTGTAGACCAGGAACAAGCCACAAGTTTAGGAGATGCTCAAAGCCTTGAGCTTATATCCTCTTTATAACATATCAACTTTGAGAGGTTCCCTTGCTATATAATATATCCCACCCACTAACAGGTACCATGGTGTCACTCACTAGTTACATTGTTATGCCTGGTCAGGTCATAACCAAGGATATCCAGTGTCGCCTCATTGAGGCTATGGGTTCCCCTAGTGAGTCTGGTTCCTCTGGTCCCCCAAATCATCACTGGGAGTTTATCTTCATGACCATCACCATTGGCAATATGGGAATAGAGACTGTGATTCAGGATACACATTTTATGCCTCGCCTCATGCCTCATGGTTATAGATGACTGCCATGTTAGATACATTATAAACAGAGCTCAGGGTGCCATTTAGGGGCCTATGTAAGTAAATTGCTCGAACATATAATTCATAATGAAATGAAAGCGTGCCATATTTCTTTTTTTTTTTTACCGCCACTTTTTCCGCCTTGAGCACGAACGGTTCTTCTACGCTCCGCAAGTATTAGGAGGTTGAAAGAAGGTCCAAGTGGGCGGACTCGGTGGAAGAGGCAAGTGTATGAAAGGCATTGTTAACAATTGACGGAACAGTGGAGGAGAGTGTGGGGAGCTATCAGTCAGAGCTCAAAGAAGTGCTTGCAATGTGTAATTATTGGCTCTTTCTGCTGTCAAAACGAATGGGTCAGTGCCTTTTGTCCGCCAAGCTTTTGGCAGGAAAAAAGGGAGGGAAAAAAAAAAAAAGAACTACCGTGCATATGACGTGCAGTACCACTTCTTTACTCTAATGGATATGGTGCTTTATAGGACTTCCTCAACACCTCTATCATTTGCAACAATCCTAGTGCATTTACTCCTTTATACACACTTGAAGGACATTCTCTGTACCAGTGATTTGAGTGCTTATAATATGATTGGCCTGTCTGGCCCAAAAATAGATGTTTTCTACGTATTTAACGTTCTATAAACGCGCAAGCTGGCTAAATGCCTTTAATACACATTCTACGCAAAGTGTTTGAACTTCTAGAGCATGAAAATGGTACCTTATCAACAAACAGCCTCTATAACAAACATATATAGGCTACATAAACCTGTCAGGGGCAGGCTGTTCTAGAAAATTATTCCCCACCTCCAGGTCAGTTAGAATGAGGAATTCAGTGTCCTTTCACATGTGCTTTGTACTCACTTTGTAATTGGATTTTGATGTATATTCATATTCTATATAATATACATATAATTCATATCAACCAAAGTACTGGGACACATGACTTTACAGTCTTATGGGGAGGGGGTGTATCTCCGTGGGTTTGAGCCCCAGGATCGCCTTGGGTGCTTGAACAAGACCCCTAGCCTTCTGTGCTCCAGGGGGCGCCGTATCATGGCTGACCCTGTGCTCTGACCCCAGCTTCCAATCAAGCTGGTATATGCGGAGAATGAATTTCACTGTAATGTATATGAGGCAAATGAAGGCTTTTCTATTCTATTAATGTGATAAGATGTCGTTGGAAGTGGGAACCTTGAAATATCCCTTCAATTGTCACAAATCTGTTTGGGTTTGATCTTGTGCACAATGCCAGATCCATGAAGATATGATTAAAATGGGTAGGAAACGAGGATCTCTTGCTATAGAGCTCTATAGAACCCTATTGAAACACCATTCGGATAGACTGCACCCTCACCATACATCAGGTTCTTATAAGACCAAACTGAGACCGAAAAAAGACAAGCACTGGGCAGGTTCGTGTCCGTATTGTACACGGATTTGTGTTCGGTCACAATATTGGTTCTAGTATGAAATAACCTGTTCTAAAAGCAATTTTTTAAGAGCTGAAAAGACATCCGAGGAGTTGGAGGGAATAAGCTTCAGCAGCTTTAACAGATTTTCAACCAGGCCGACTCCACAGCATTTTTCTTTTTCTTTTTTTCTTTGAACAAGTTCGAATAGGCTGAAAGCGATATGCAAATATGGACCTAAATGGTTTGTCAGTACTGCGGTCGCCCAGTTCCTATGCGTGACAGGAAATCCGGCTGTTACACTCCTACATGTAATTAAGTTCTAGCAGTGTACATCGCATCGCACCTCGGCTCAATGGACTGTGTTTGAACAGGCCCTGTCACTTCCTGCCACTTGTCAGGCATATCCTCTTTCACGTCCTACAGACTCACAAGCAATTTGGTGCTGATTTTTATTTTTATAAACCGAGTCTTACACCCAAGCCAGTGACGACACGACCATTAATTATTATTATTATTATTATTATTATTATTATTATTATTATTATTATTATTATTATTATTATATTTTTAAACTTTGCTCAAAATATGGATTTTTTAAATTATTTGCAAATAATAAAAAACAAAAACATTCCACACAATTTTAACAAAAGGGAATGAAATGCCTTTATATATATATATATATATATATATATATATATATATATATATATATATATATATATATATATATATATATAGGTAAAAGCTGAGAGGTTAAGAATATGGGCCTCTAATCAGAAGATTCATTGGTAATTCATTGGGCCCTTGAACAAGGCCCTTAATACTGAACTACTCAGTTGTTTACATTGGTAAGGGGGTCTGCCAGTGCTATTAATATTTGATAGGTGGTAGCCCAGTGGTTAAGGTGTTGTCTGGAAGTGGGGGAGGTGGTAGCTCTGGACCAGAAGATCACAGGTTGTTAAGATCTCAAACCCCACCACCACAAAGCTCAGAAGTCTTGATAAGCAAGCAACCCTCATGCTAGTTGTAATGTAAATGTAAATGTAAATGTAAATCTCGGACTTGAGCAAGCACCTCAACCCAAGGCAGCTGGACGATATGGCGTAAATGTAAAATCCATAAACAATGTAATGGTGTTTGAAGTAGAGCTAAACATATTCACGTAAAAAGCGCTGCGTTTAAACTTTCACTTTAATAAAAGTATCCAAAGTACTCTGATTTATTACGGCTGTAATCTTCCTATTGGTTTATCCCAAGACTCTTGCTAAATCAACTGAAAGGACTCTTATGTTACTTTTAGCACAGTAATCTATTAATGGAATGAAATGAACGACTCAAACACAAATTAATCCCTGTTCGAATGATCATGAGCCTAAAGCCTTCGTGAAAAATATTACGCAAATAAGGCCAAAGGTGTCATTTAGTGCAGCCTCTGAGCTCTTTATCACTATCCAGTGCTGTCAGATAGCAAGTTAGAGCTTGAAAGCAGGCCCGGTTAAGAAATTCCAGGGTGAAGTTTGAGCTGAGAGTTCAACGAGAGATTAAAAAGAAATGCTTCGAGAGAGGAATACTTAACGGGCCGCAATTACAAGTAATAGACGCTCGGCTTAATGATGCGTCTGGAGATGCTCTCATTGGGGGAATCTCATCCAACCTGTTCTATCTATCTTCGTTTTAATTCCGCGTAGTCGGGGGCGAGACGCGTCTTTCAAAGTGCTTGGGTGTGTGTTTGTTTGTTTTCCCTCAAACATTTATATGTTCCAAGATGAAACGTAGCGATCTGAGACGTTGATTACGGCCTATAATTAAGGCAGCTGAAATGATGCAATGAAGACATTGTATTGCACCCAATCTGTTATCTGTTCAGTGCCCGAAATATCTATATATGTATCGATTTAAATGAGGGATGGAACGAATCCGAGAGGCGAGACGTCGTAAAAAAAAAAAAAAGGGCGTGCTTTGAATGGTTGGTAAGGGTTCGCATTTTCTTTTGACAGCTCCTCAATTGAAGCTTTTTTTTTTCCCCCCCACAGTCTTGATTTGGCGCCATTCGTTTAAAAGATTAAACAGCAATATTCGTGTAAAGAGAATGGGGCCCTCAGTGGGATAAAAAGGGGGCCCAGCTCATGTTTAAATGATCACCTATTCGGTAATTATCTCTGTCCATTCTCACCATCAGTAGAAAAGTGTGAAGGTCTTTTCTTTCTCTTTGGATCTCCCCCTTTTTTTTTACCCCCCGGAGGTCTTGGTCATAGAGATAAATGTCTCTTAGGATTATGTAGTGGTACCATTGTAAACCAAACATGCATGGAAGGGAAAAACAACTACTTCCCCAGTACCTTGTTAACCAGAGTCAAAGACGTACGCTGCATTGTCCCGAATCCCAAGTGGATAATTAGGAAGACGCCGCTATGACTACTTCCTCAGGCGGATACCTTCACCTCCAGGGAGATTTCGTAGATAATGGACATCAGTATGGCAGATTATTCATTAATTCGACGGGATGAAAACGTTAGGGCTGCTGCACGTGCTGGCAGACAAAACCGCCCTGCTCTCCAGTAGGCTCTTAATTATTTCGCAAGCTGCCAAACCAGACTGACCTGAAGTCTGCTAGTGCAAGAGGGAGTTTAAACACCTGTCTAGTATGTGACGTTGCCATCAGCTATCTAAATGCTCTTCCACGGAGAGGAACCGAATATGAAGGGCATATGTAGTGTTTATTAATATGCAGATAAGGTAGGGGGTGTCCTTAACTAAGGATTCACATAGTCTTGCATACCGTCAACTGAGTGTGTTGGGGGCAGTTGGGAGAGTGTGTGTGTGTGTGTGTGTGTGTGTGTGTGTGTGTGTGTGTGTGTGTGGGGGTGGGGGGCGGATGATGACCACTGATGTAAAACAATCCAAAAAAACATTTTGGATCAATAAGCCTAAAAAATAAGAAAAAAATATCCACAGGCAGGTTTTGCATTTCAAATGTCGGCAAATCAAATTTAATTGGCTAATTAAATTGCCTGTGTGAGCGAGACGATTCGACTGTGTGATTGGTGGTCGTGTCAGTCTCCCTTTCTACTGACTCATCAATCATATCTGTAGCCAGCACGAGTGCTACCGTAGTGAAATGGGAATTCCTTTTCCAAGCACCTTGGTCATTTGGAAATATTGTAAATGCCTACAAGGTCTAGAGGAGGGAATTGGTTACAATTTTCTGTGGAAGTTGGGGGTTATGGATAAGAGGGTCTCTTTAAGGGAGGGTTGGGCTTGGTCAGTCTTGTTCACAGGAGTGGAGGTCTGTAGAGGTCTGATCAAGGTCAAATGTCTGTCAATGTCTGCAGGAGTTTGTTTGGTCATGTATGTCAGCAGGAGTTTGTTTGGTCATGCGTCTAGAGAAGTTTGTTTGTGTGGTCATGTGTGTCTGAATGAGTTTGTTAGTTTGGTCATATATGTCTGCATGAGTTTGTTTGGTCATGTGTTTGTTTGGTCTAGAGGAGTTTGTTTGTGTGGTCATGTGTGTCTGAATGAGTTTGTTTGTTTGGTCATATATGTCTGCATGAGTTTGTTTGGTCATGTGTCTAGAGGAGTTTGTTTGTTTGGTCATGTGTGTCTGCATGAGTTTGTTTGGTCATGTGTCTAGAGGAGTTTGTTTGTGTGGTCATGTATGTCTGTATGAGTTTGTTGGGTTGGTCATGTGTGTCTACATGATCTTGTTTGTTTGGTCATGTGTGTCTATATGTTTGTGTGGTCAGTGTCTGTATGTTTGTTGGGTCTTGTTTGTTTGGTCATATATGTCTGCATGAGTTTGTTTGGTCATGTGTCTAGAGGAGTTTGTTTGTTTGGTCATGTGTGTCTGCATGAGTTTGTTTGTTTGGTCATGTATGTCTGCATGAGTTTGTTGGGTTGGTCATGTGTGTCTACATGAGTCTTGTTTGTTTGGTCATGTGTGTCTATATGAGTTTGTTTGTGTGGTCATGTATGTCTGTATGAGTTTGTTGGGTTGGTCATGCGTGTCTTCATGAGTTTGTTTGTTTGGTCATGTGTGTCTGCATGAGTTTGTTTGGTCATGTGTGTCTATATGATCTTGTTTGTTTGGTCATATATGTCTGCATGAGTTTGTTTGCTCATGTGTCTAGAGGAGTTTGTTTGTTTGTTCATGTGTGTCTGCATGAGTTTGTTTGTTTGGTCATAATACGTCTGCATGAGTTTGTTTGGTCATGTGTGTCTGTGTGTCTATATGAGCTTGTTTGTTTGGTCATGTATGTCTGTATGAGTTTGTTGGGTCATGTGTGTCTATATGAGCTTGTTTGTTTGGTCATGTATGTCTGTATGAGTTTGTTGGGTTGGTCATGTGTTTCTTCAAGAGTTTGTTTGGTCATGTGTGTCTGCATGAGTTTGTTTGTTTGGTCATATACGTCTGCATGAGTTTGTTGGGTCATGTGTGTCTACATGAGCTTGTTTGTTTGGTCATGTATGTCTGCATGAGTTTGTTGGGTCATGTGTGTCTACATGATCTTGTTTGTTTGGTCAGTTGTGTCTGTATGAGTTTGTTTGTTTGGTCAGGTGTGTCTGCATGAGTTTGTTTGTTTGGTCATGTATGTCTGGATAAGTTTGTTTGTTTGGTCATGTGTGTCTGCATGAGTTTGTTTGGTCAAGTGTGTATGTATAGGTTTGTTTGTTTGGTCAGGTGTGTCTGCATGAGTTTGTTTGGTCATGTGTCTGGAGGAGTTTGTTTGGTCAAGTGTGTCTGCAGGAGTTTGTTTGTGTGGTCATGTATGTCTGTATGAGTTTGTTGGGTTGGTCAGTTGTGTCTGCATGAGTGTATTGGATGGGCTAGTGTTGTGTGGAACCGTTCAAGAGTGCGGTAGCAGTGGGAGGATCTGCTCCAGTGTCAATGATAGTGGATTGGTTTATTGAGTGTCTGTGAGTGAGCGGTGTTGCTGAAGCCTCTTTGGGTGCAGGCTTTGGGTACAGATTGGTCAAGAGTCTCTTGATGAGTCTTTGGCGACGAGTGTCTACACGGGACTATGCATAAAAAAATGTTTGACCTATCATCAGAAATGATGGGTAGTCACAGGATGAGGATGCGATTGTTCCACAATGCCTGGAAGTCCTAGAGAGCAAAAATAACTGCGCTGTCTGACCGTATTGAGAGTGTTTTCGGCTGTTAGGGCTCGATCAAAAACTGTGGGAATGATTGGTCAAGTATGTCTGGTGGAGTGGATGCGATTGTATTGGACAAGGGCATCTTCAGGCTCCTCGTACAATATTGGCAAGAGGAATAACAATACATGTACTAGCTCTAGCATGTGTAGCCAGAAAGACACCAAAGAGGCTGTTGTCATTTAGCCAATGAGTGACAACAACTGACACTTAAATGGTCTGAGCGATTATAACTATTCTTACTTTTTCAGGTATGCTTTTAGAAATTGCTCCTTTTTTTTCTAATCAGATTTGATTTTCCTGACTGTCAAGCGAAGGTTTTAAACCACCGTATATAAAAACAACTCTGCTCCATTTGTTGAGCTTTGTTGGAATAGGCATTTGAAGTTCACGGCTGTCATGACACTGAGAAGAAAAAAAACCCAAACAAACCCTGCATTCTCTAGATTTACTGCGCTTCACTTACTGTGTTAAGATTGACGCTTTTATCTACAATGTAATGATATATAAGTGTATCATTTAGTAATACATGCAAAGTATTTTTTTTTGTTTGTTTCAAGGTTAAATAAAGCCTGCAAAATTTCAGCCATTGTTATAGTAAATGGCATTGTTACAATATTATAGCAATGCTGGTCCAAAACATTCATTTATTCTGCCGGGTTTTCATTTATTCAGTACGAGTCCACCCCCGCAAAGTCACGCTTCAGAGTTTACAGCCTTGGTTGTTCGTGGATTTTTCCTTATAACCCAACGAATAATTATTTGCGGAAATCGCAATTTGTTAATTGGTGATTATTAATACTTTTTCCTATATTTCTATTTAATACAGATAAAAAAAAGAATAAAAATATTACTTTACTAACTTATACCAAAGAAAACGACAATGCATAACAAAGAAAATACGCTTGCATGAATGACGGGACTTATCGAGGGTAACATCGGTATTTTAGCACTGTGGGAGATGCAACACGTTTTATATTCTTTTATATACGCTTTATAAATGCTTTAGATACTCTTTATATTTTATACACCCATTATATTCTGCTTTTAAGGGTAATTAAATATAACCCGAGTTTGAAATTAAATGAAGTATTTTGGGTATAAACTATAAAAATAGCCATTTATTTTTTACCCACATCACAATTTGTAAGGGGCACGGTGGCATAGTGGTTAGCACGTTCGCCTCACACCGCCAGGATCCGGGTTCGATTCCCGTCTCGGTCATGTGTGTGTGGAGTTTGCATGTTCTCCCCGTGCCTCAGGGGGTTTTTCTCCGGGTTCTCCGGTTTCCCCCCCCCGGTCCAAAAACATGCACGGTAGGTTGATTGGCACCTTGGAAAAATTGTCCCTAGTGTATGAATGTGTGTGTGAATGTGTGTGTGTGTGCTGTGATGGGTTGGCATTCCATCCAGGGTGTATCCTGCCTTTGCCCATAGATGCCTGAGATAGGCACAGGCTCCCCGTGACCCGAGGGAAGATCGGATAAAGCGGTAGAAGATGAATGAATCACAATTTGTGCTTGCTCTAACAACAAAACCATGGATTTTGGGTTGGGGGGGGAGTGTCACCTGTATGTCTTTTACAGTGTACCCCATGCATTTCACGCCATTGTGATATGTGAGGTACAAAAATTCCCCGCCTGTGCTGGTGCTCTGTAACTCTGCTTGCATAGACTCTTATCAAGTATACACTGTATTAGTCTTATAACCCGATTAGTGTTGGCTGAGAGGCAGTGCAAAATACCTGATTATTATCAGTGCTAAAACCCAGTGTAGTGGGGAGGGAGGGAATAGGTTTCTAAATCAGATTTCCAGGGTTGACAGAAAGCAAATAAATGTGATCCTTTGCCATTGCGAAAGCGCTGTCACGCCACCTTGTTTGCTTCTTTGTATAAATATGAAATGATCATTACTGTTAAATTACTCTTCACAACCCTGACACCACACAAAAAAAATATAATTGTTTTCTTTTATTCTCCCTCCTCCCTCACACCACCACCACCAGCTGATCCCATCTTGGCCTTGAATGAGATTGTTTTCAAGGCTTACTACTTTTTCTACCTTTTCCAAGGTCGGGAAGTCTATAAACACGTGTCAGCGGGCTAATCGGGATGTCAGGAGTATAGAATACTTGGGAATTGTGCTGAAGTCAGGGCATCTGTCAGGAAATGATTGTGGGAACGACGCCTCCTTAATCTCGATAATCCCAGAGTTCAGTTACATATGGGCGAGAGGTATTGGTTCACGTCAGGGAGAGGATGCTCGTACAGTACCTGCATAGGGAACGGGAGCATCTTTGTCCAAGGCTACCAGTGGGGGGTCCAACAGGACGGTGTCCATGTTCTCGGTGATCACGCCATGGTAGGATGTCTCAATCCACGGTTTGTGTTTGTTTACTGGAACAGAAAGATATAGGATGGTACGTCAGGACATTCGCATTTTAAAAACAATATTATATTACACTTGGCTCAAAGCAATGGAGGCGGGGTATTAAATGTTCAGACACACACCATATATGGCCAAAAACTATTATTTTGGGTGTGATAATCAATGCTATTCCTTTGGATTCACTACATTTACCACAATTAGTCAAACATATCCAGGTGAAAAATCTTGACTGGTGCACAGTCAAGTTATTCAGGTGTTACACACTGACCCTAAGGCTTATCCAGGGATATTAACACACTAATAACCCCTTGTGTTAAGGGCAATCCATGCGTCATTAGGAGAGGTTCATGCAGGGGGTCAGAGAACGGACATACATAACCAAAATCCATAATCTACGTCAGAAACAACAGAGAAGGACGCTCTGAATCAACGAAACTAATAAACAACAGAACAGGCTCACACAATAGTACAATCAGTAAGCAAATATGTAAACGGTGGTAAAAAGTCATTCAGTAAGCGGGTAAACAGTTACGCAAGGCAGTAAGTACCTGCATATAAGTAAGGCGGGAAGTGAGCAAGCAAGAAAGGCAGTAAGTAAATAATTAAGCTAGCCAGTAAGAAACACAGCATAAGTAAATAAATAATTAAGCATGTAAGTAAGAAAGCCAGTAAGCAATTAAGGAAGGCCATAAATATGTAAGTAAGAAGTGACTAATCCAGTAAGTAAAGCTTTAAACCAGAAGACAGTAAGGAATGAATTCAGTAAGTAAATAAGCAAACCAGTAAATAAGAAAGTAACTGTTAGCAAGTAAGCAGGTGAGTAAGTAAATAAGTATTTGTTACTAAGTTAGTAAGGCAATAATTAAGCAAGCCAATAAATAAGTTAGGGAATTAAGTAAGCCAGTAGGTAAATAGGCAAGTAAGCAAATTAGTAAGTTAGACAGAAGTAACTCAATAGGTAAGCAAACTAGTAGTCTGTCTATCAAATTGTAAACAGAAATAAAGTGGTTTAGTGGTTAGCACGTTCGCCTCACACCTCCAGGGTTGGGGGTTTGATTCCTGTCTCGGCCATGTGTGTGTGGAGTTTGCACGTTCTCCCCATTCCCTGGGGGTTTTTCTCCTGGTTCTCTGGTTTCCTCCCGGTCCAAAAACATGCACTGTATTTTGATTGGCACCTTGGAAAATTGTCCCTAGTGTATGAATGTGTGTGTGAATGTGAGTGTGTGTGTGTGTCCTGTGATGGGTTGGCATTCAATCCAGGGTGTATCCTGCGTTAATGCCCATAGACGCCTGAGATAGACACAGACCCCCGTGACCCGAGGGAAGATCGGATAAAGCGGTAGAAGATGAAAGAATGAATGAAATTCATCAGGTAATTTAGAATTTAATGTCTGCAACATCTCTCCAAAACATTGAGTTAAGGCAATAAAGATTTGGGTAAAAGATCCGGTGAGACTGCATTTAAAACACTCACGATTATGATTTTTTCACTTTTAATAGACTTTTGGATTAGTTGCGATTCTTGTCCTCCAATGTGAACTCCCCGATTTGTTCACCTGCATAATAACGCACTTTATTTCTGATCCACCATAAAGCACACGGCAATAATTCGGGCGTGTATGTCTTCTCTGTACTGTGAAGAGTGTCTGCTCTAGTGTCTGCTATACACCCACACCCCAATCCCATTGTTTCCTCCCTCGAAAATTCTCTCCATTCCTCTATAATGCCTCGGTTATTACCTGGGGGAATGATTATATTACACATTATACAAGCGTTAATGCACCGCGATCCAGACTAATGCAACACAACGTCTGCTTTTATCCACTCCAGAGCCATATATATATTTCATTACCAGATGACAAAACACCACAATAATGGACTCATAAAGCAGGCTTTTAACCTGACTTTTAACATTAGCAATTGATTGCCGTACTGTAAGATGCGGAAGGCTTTCTTTCATACTTTTTATGGTGACTGACATAATTAGAATCTTAATGACTGACAGGCTGTAATATTCATTATATCATCTATTATATGAGCCGCCAGTGACAAGAATGGTTGAAGGTTAAGTGTGTAAGGGGCTTTTGAATGAAGAAGACTGTTTGACTTTGTACAAAGCGGAGCGATCCGATCGGAGTTGGAGTGACATTTGTTTTCGGTTATATTTGTTTTGGCTAATGGTGTTTAATTTAAGCAAAATATTGTGGACTGTAAAAAGTTTGTTATCAGATATAACACCATGCGACTTAAATACCATTTGGCAAAACAATTTAATACAAGGATTCAATTAATACAAGGATTGCAAGCATATATAAATAAATAATAAAGGCTTAGGAATGAAAAATGTAATTAACCATGCCATTTATATCTGTAATATTGGCCTCCGAATGGCATTTAATATCTGTTTGAGTTTTACAGCCCAATATTTGCACATTATCCCACTTTGTGATACCAACCAACTACATTTTTGATATTCAAGCATAAATGCAATGCAAATGTGCATAAGAGGAGAAGAAAGAAATATCTATCTGAACCTTCATTCTTCAATTTTTTTACCTTCTATTTTAGCATCATGAAATGAAAAAACAAACAAACAAACAAACAAACAAAAAAACAAGGGCTGTCTGTCATTTCAAACTAATTTTCAAACAAAGAATGTTCCACAGGGACCGATTTTGGTGCTTGATTTGAGATTTGCCGCAACACGTTTAGTGATTTAATAATCATTTTTATTCATTTGTTTTATATCTGAATAAAGAAGGACATTGTGTTTGTGTATTAATATATGTTACCTGCGGGTTTTTTTACCGCATTTTGATATATTCATTTATGTATTTACATTTTAATACCAATGGTCAAATGGAATTGCCCGCTGCATTCATTTTGCACTAATAAAATTGAAAAACCCAACAAAGAATACCCAGAACTGTCGAATCTCTTTTATTCTCATTAAAAATTTCAATTATGCTCCATGCGTGCCGGGGAGCCTCTACGTCGCCTGCATTCGGAATGCAGAATGTTATATTCAAACAAATTGCTTGGATGCTTTCAATATGTTTCATCTGTGCAACTCCTTTTTCTCTTTCCTAAAGAATATCTGGAATGAGTTCCCCATTTAGGCATGAAATTAGCATGCTAACAAGAATTTTACCTGCTTCATAAGCCTTTGATGGACATAGTATCATGTTAGCTTGGTGTCTAGCAATATGACCAAGTATGGAGTTTTTAGCCATTTTTTTTGTGCCCACATGGCTTTAATGATACCTCTTCACAGAGAGGATATGGGGTCATTATAGCTTCTCTTGCAATGGGAAATAGTTTCCCCCCAATCTAGCAACAATGGATCCTAAACAGTGTTTTCGCCACTGTTGTGCATTACTGTTGTGGATCCACTAAGTATCTTGCTTGAGCTCAACCACGATGCATTAATGCCTAAACGCAAAACTGTTCTTCACCCAAGAGTAACCAATTTCAATGTAGCCAGACCAACTCTGCCCCCAATGTTACTATACAAGCCATGTCATAAATGTGTAAAAAACTGTATTGCCTGACATATACTGCTTATAAAGCATGGATACATAAGGGTACACAGCCCATTGACGTTGACACACTTTGTAAAATTTTAATGACGTCCAGGGGTAGAATGGGAGTCTTTGGCAAGGGGAGAGGGGGATACAGTATGGGATCCTTTTGCCTCGTGGGTGGTGGTGGTAGGGAAGGGGGTATTGGACATGAGCGTGGAAGTCTTTGACCTGGATGGAGGAAACTGTTTCACCCTAAGGCATCTGCCATTGTGAGGGGAAAACCTGCATATGATGGTCAAAGACAAGAATTCAACCTCAGGGATTATTTATGTGTACATTTCCAAGGCCCCATACGTCAATACAGAGGTACTTCCTTCTTTTCTAAGTGTTCAAAAAGCAAGTCTTGTGTATATATATATATATATATATATATATATATATATATATATATATATATATATATATATATATATATATATATACACCAAAAAGGTCCTGAAAGCAGAAAGTGGCTAGTGCTGCAATATTAATACATACATTACTGACCAATCCTTTATCCACAGCACTAGAGCAAGTCTCTGTGGAGGCACATGGCACATCTAAGCCCTCTTTAGTCAGAGCATCCCATCGATTGCTGGAAAAAACATTACATGCGGTGTCCGACTGTAGTCTGCAGAGCTTCCCGACTCGGAGAACAGCAGGATTACGGCAGGCGTTCGGATGCGCAAATGTAATTAAAGGAAAACCCAGCGGTTCGCTTTGTTTTTGCAGTCCAAATCTAAGAGCCATAACCGGTCCAGAAAAGACAAACAGGAAGAGACTAATTGGGCGTATCGATTTGAGATAAGCCGATACTCGCGCATTAGGCAGAATTGAGTTCGCTCGAGGAGGCACGAGAGTCATTTGCAGATACATTAACCTCCCTGCTCCACTGACCACAGTTTCGAACTGTAATGGCTTTTGTCATTAATAGATTTAACCCGTATTTCCGAGCTGCTGCGACGCTAAATCCCATCAACAGATACAAATCGCTGCCCTGGACTGAAAATAGAAATATTGCATCATATGCCCATGGCAATAAATCACACTGAACTAAACACACAGACTAATTGCTTGACTAATTGTTTCTTTTATTCCAGTCCCAGCGATGGGGATCAAAGCCAAAGTGATGGGGAAAATGCCAGTACTGTATTTCAGTTGCATTACCTATACTATCCAGAACACATACGTCCACTGTCATGTATGTGTTTTCTAGTCAAGGGGCCTTTCTCTAGGGCCCAACATTGGACTTGTAGTAGATCTGAGATCTGAACATGTTCTGTTTCTCTTCCTTGACCACAAAATGAAAGGTCCGAGGCAGCTATAATTAGCAGCATGAAAGAATATAAATTGCGCACTGTTCCATTATGCAAACGGGATACTTTTTGTAATAAGCATCTCACAGCTCTGGCATTTACCGTTCACGTCTCGTTACGTCGCCCCGAAGGACTCAGAAATGTCAATTGGTCATAATTAGAATGCTGCCGGATTTAGAAAACAGGTTTGCTGTTGGATACAGTAGCGTTTTTTTTTTTTTTGCTATTGCTTATGCTATATCAGCTAGTGTTGTCAAAAATATAGTTTTTATCGGTAAATAACGATACTGAAATATCTGAACGTGTCTTTTAATGAAATTATTTTTTATTTATTTAATTAATTTTTTTTAGCTGAGCTGTCACTTTCACTACTCTACAAAGTGGTTCTGACACACGTGGCGGTCTCGTCTCATTCACTCTGGTTAAATAGTATAAGCGAAGTGAATACCTATGTGGCGAGTGCGGTGACTCCCGGACTGGCTTTGGTTAATAAACGACACTGGAAGCAAATGAACGCACAAAGGTGAAAAACAATTAGCTAGCTGTTATTTACATATAATGCATTTGTATGCAGTATCGCTCTTACAACTGAGCGTTAAGGGCCTTGCTCAAGGGCCCACTAGTGGTAGCAGGGGTTTGAACCTGTGATCTTTTCCGACATGAGTGTTGTCCCTTTTTTTTCCAGTTTCCCCCGGTCCAAAAACATGCACGGTAGGTTGATTGGCACCTTGGAAAATTGTCCCTAGTGTGTGAATGTGTGTGTGTGTGTGTGTGTGAGAGAGTGTGTGCCCTGCGATGGGTTGGCATTCCATCCAGGGTGTATCCTGCCTTAATGCCCATAGACTCCTGAGATAGGCACAGGCTCCCCGTGACCCGAGGAAAGATCGGATAAAGCGGTAGAAGATGAATGAATGAATGAATAAATAAACAAAGTCGGTCCCTTTCTTACTCGTCCAATGTGAGCTGTTTCGCAGAACGTCCAAACCCCCCGCACTGCGAAATCCCAGAATTCGTTATTAGACAGTCCGGTCATGGGCGAAAGAAAATACGAACGAGTGAGCCAAGAGAGCGAGACAGGAGGTCAAACACAGTGTCCAAGATCGATAAGTTAACAATAGACCAGCATGAAACTGAGGCAAGATGAAGGATCGAGGGTCTTACATTAACCGTATTTCAAGGCGCAGTGTCTTGTGCAGGGTTGCATAGAATGATTCATCACCATAGCCCAAGACTTTGTTAGCTTAAGTGTCTTGTGATTTGCTATTAGCCATTAGCTTTTCAGCGCTGTAGGAAAGGTCGTGCATGAAAATCCCACAGAGAGCTACGCTTTATGCCCAACTCATCGTAATTCCATGGTCAAAGTCATTGATCCTTATAATTAGTACTTTAAGAGAATTTTCCTGTTCACGAATATCTTTTAAAGACATTCGTCCGGTTATATCTGTTTTTTTAGGACACTTGTTAGGTGACCGGAGTGAGCAGATAAGTGCAGAGTGACAGGAAGAGTCATTGGTGTTGCTCTGCCTCTTGGAAAACTGCCAAAATGATTACAGACAAATTACCATACCCAATTTCACTATTATATCCACACCTACTCAGATCCTTTGGGAAGTGGGGGGGCGGGGCTTTGTACTTTCATTCATTCATTCATCTTCTACCGCTTTATCCAATCTTCCCTCGGGTCACAGGGAGTCTGTGCCTATCTCAGGCGTCTATGGG